>JAOYRR010000072.1:600000-916400 GCA_038994665.1 Podotricha telesiphe
ATATTTTTTTCCTTATCAAGTCCACTAGTTGTATATACATGTATAAATAAAAAAACAAATCTCTCGTATACTTTTATTTGTTAATAATAAATCACAGCTTCATTTAATGACAATAGTGTGAACATCGAATTATAAATCTATATAGTAATTATACATGCATAAATTGTTATAAAAAGTTTTATACATTTTCTTTTGCATGTTAATTTTTATGGCACTTAAATAAATATGGTGTTTATTATGAAAAGCTTTAATAAAATAGGCCAATAGACTGATTAAATAAAATATATATAATGTGATTAATATTTTGAAGCTATTAAGTATATTATTATTGTTCTATCATTATATTCACTAATCTACAATTTTTCAAATTTTTCTAATTATTACACTTTAATTCTAATAAATTCACAGATTTATGTATGTAGATGCTATAAATATAATCAATATTTTGAATCTCATTAAAAATATGTAGTAAATATGTATTTGTTTTTTTTTATTTAAAATTCCAAGGTATACACAATACGCCTTCTGACAATACAGAATAATAATGTGTTACACATAGAATATTTCCCCGTAAATTCTGAAAAAAAAGATCATAAATATATATATATAGATTTAAAATTATATTTATACCTTCACAAGTTTAACTATGTTTTTTATATATAATAAAGTTTCTGTATTTGTACTCACTGTCCCAAGTTTGTCAATTCGAGTAAGAAGCCTCTCACAGCAAAGAATCATTAGGGCTGGAGTAATACTGTCATCTTTCCTGAGATCCAACAGGCCATATCTTTCTTTTACCTCTTTGCATAAAGCCCGTTCTACGTGTTTATTTCTATAATAATAAAATTAATATTTTTTTTTATTTACTAACATTAGTTAAAATAACTAAATTACATATTTACTTTCTTTTTCTTTTTAATTTTAGAATATAACAGTAACATTAAATTTTAAGGTTTTTATCCTTGATCGGAAAAATTGTAACGAGAAATATGTAAAAATATTAATCCATTTCTTTTAAATGGCATGTTTGAAGCTGAAGAAGGATAAATAAAAAATAAAGTAATATTTAATGTCACAATGTCAATTTGGGAAACACAAAAATATTTTGTTATGAACGAATCTTAATTTATGTGTAAATGTAATACTCCAAAGAGTACGAGCTGTATGTCCAAGGACTTTTAAGCAACTCACATGCTGTACTCGGTGAGGAGCAGCGTGGCCTGGTCGAGATGGCGCGCGATGTAGGCGATGAGCTCGTCCGCGGGACACGACGACGGTGTTATGAACTGCCCCGTCGGAGACACCATCAGTGGACCGGCCTCACTGGAAATTAAATAGAACGAATACTAAACTATTTTTGCGTTGACTACAAAACGTAAAATCTCGTGCTTGCCCGTTCCCGAAGACACGATAAAAGAAACTAGAAAAATATATGTATTATTAAAATATACTTACGGTTCCACAACTATTTCATATTTACTAAGAGATTCGGGAACAGATTCTGGAATTTTTCTACCGTATCCATAAAAGTCTCCTACAGAAGTGATCAATTGTCGGAGATGACTGCAATATTGGGCTGCTGATACTTTTGGCATAAACTTTCTGAAAGCAACAATGAGAAAAAGATAGTAATAACGATTTATATGAAAATAAATTTAAAATATTTTACTTAAAACAAGCTTTTATCAAATTATTCTCAGCAATTTCTTTTATTTAATATCAACATTGTTAGGTTTTAAATCACGTCATGCATGCATGCTGTAGCATAAACAGCTCATATAATTATTTTTTTTAGTAAAATATATTAAAGAATGTGAAAATAAATTACCTTCTACAAATATGTATGTCTCTTAGTATACTAGAGAGGGCTCTCTCATAATTAGGTATTTCTGTTAAGGCACTGTCTTCTTGGCTCACTTTCTTTATTAGCTATAACAAAATATTTAATAAAAATATATTTTTTTCGTGATAAATTTATTATTACATAATTAATGATGTATTACCGACAACCATTCATTTCTAACATCAATTATGTTGAGAAACACATCGCCGTCTAGACTTACACCTGTGAATTGACCTAGCGCGATAGTTCTTCCTGAAACAAGAAATTAATTTAATTATTTTTTATATGTATATTAATTCCATTTAGTGATTATATGTATATATTTTTTGAGGTTCACGCTTTTTCCCTCTAGGTACGGAGAACCTATCAAGACACACCGTTCTGCACTATCCGCCTAAAATGAAGACTGCGCGGTGAGTGGAGTTTCCCAGATCGAGGAAATTAAAATATAAAAAAGCGGCTGTTAGTATCAAAGTCGAAAATTTTGTTTTAATATAAAATTTATTACTAAAAGAAACACAACTTTTTTTTTATTACAATAATATAATTAAAATTGCTTTTAAATGCTAAAGCCTCAATTAAATATGAAAAGTTTAATCTATCATGACCGGTTAATACTACTTCGTTCGTTTAATATTTTTTTAAATGATTTGTTGGGTTGAAAGTGTTTTAACTTAAAAACATCGTATGTATAAATGACTATTACGTACATTTTCTGGATTTATATTAAATATAGTGTAAAACCTGAATTATTCAGTAGCAGAGTTGCCCCAGTTTTGAATACAGTATGTCAGGTACGCGCGAGCGCCTTACAATGATTGCAACGAGGGGTTCCAAGGACCTTGGTGTCATTGAAAACGTCAACATAGGCGTGCACGTTCCGTCAGTGGAAATGAAAATGTACCGCCGTGAAACTTCGACAGGCGTTGAGCATATATCGGTAAGTATTTTTTATTACATTATTGATTATTTTATTATGTGTAAATAATACAATATTTTTTGTTTATTTTGCAAATAAAAAGGGCAAGTATCCGTTTCAAAAAGGTAATTGCCCCAGTTCCTTTTGCGGATAGTTAGCACCATTCTATAGTTAAAGTTCGATCATATATCTATAGAATGAAACTAACTATAATAATATATATAACTCGAAAGTTTTAAATATATATTTTTTCATTGTTACATAAATTACAAAAACGTTAGTGTAAAAAAGGTACATAAATATCTATATAAAGCGATAATTTTATAACGATAGCGATGTTTAACATAAGTACATAAGTTAGAGTATTTGTTAATATTATTGCCGTTTTTATACATAACTATGCCGCTTCGTGCTGGTACATCGAGACAAAATTAATTTTGCTAGTTTTTTTTTCATTTTTAGGAAAATACCTAGAAAAATAAAAAAGGAGTGGTGGATACCAGTTGGTTGGACCACAATGGTTAAAGCTTTCTTGAAAAACATCACAAAGCAGTTTTGAGACAAGTTTATCAATTGATAAAGGAGTCAAGGTCAAATCAAGTCACAACATTATTGTAATAATTATTTAATAAAGATTGTATTAAATAATAAAGACTGATTAGTTAAATTGATATAAGTTTGTTTTCATTAGTAAAAAATCATTATAAGATATAATAAATATATATAGAGCATCTTCACACCAAGCAAGTATTGTCCAAAACATTTTACCGTTAGTCAATTATCAAGAACAATAGGTGATTACTCATTCTTTTAAAACTTAAATAAAACAGGATTTACTCAAATTAGGTTAATATAGTAGAAGGACCTATATTACCATGATGCATTATTCATTCTTGAAAAGTGAGGCTTTATTTTATGGCTTAACATCGATGACGAAATAGTTAAACGTTGACAACTCAATGATATTGTCAAACTCAGTTGGAATTCTACGATATGACGACACCACATATATTTACAATTTGTTTTATTTTTTTATTTACATTTGATCGATAAGTTAACCTTATGAGATGAAAATATATTATGTTACAGCCAATGTTATAATTCAGATTATATTTATGTTACCCAGCCATAAAAATTAAATATCAATTAAATATATAGAAACTAAAAATTGTCATAAAACTGAACACAATTAAACTTTACAATGTTTACTTACACTACGAGATTTGTTAAGACAATTAATATGAAAAATTAAATTATTATAAAATTATTTCCACTTTAGCTGTAACATACATACCAAGAAGAATTCAATTTGCACTTTAAGGATCCCATTGCTACTACTACAACACTTTTATATAAAATTGGTAATAAAAAAATGTTACACATGCATTTACTTCACATTTACCTTTTAAATTACTCATGTGCTTTGAATGTTGGGATGCCATGGAAGTAAGACTTTGAAGTGCGCCTCTTATGTGGCTTATGTTCCAACCACTATCATACTTGACCTGAAATTTAATAATAATTGAAAATACTAACTTTTAGTTTCAGTATAAAAAATCAAAGCAAATAGGTGGTAATGTACTATTTATTTTACTTATGTACGAAATAAAATATATGTAAATTGATGATGGAGTGACATGACACTAGGTTCTTTCTTGCATAGCAGCTATGCAAGTAAAAGTATAAGCAGTTTGAAAGTGAGCCATCAATTAGAGGTCATTAATAAGGTAATATGTGTTCTATATGTGTACATGGAGTAGAAGTATAGAAAGCCAATGTATAAAAGTACATTAAAATAGTAAAATAAATATTACACATATTACCATCAAAAGACCACACACATTTTGTCTTATAATAAAAAAAGTTAAGTTATTGTACCCACTTTTTTTTTCTTTTTTTATAACAAAACATTGAACCAAATGATTGTAAAAATAACTAAATAATAAGAAACGGCAATAAATTAAAAATATATTGATTGGTTATATGAAAATTTGGCATAGATAGCTGTTTCTTTTTTTAAAGTTTTAGTGCAGTAGGAATAATATGGATATTAAGCATACTTATTGAGGCTTTACCAACTTCTTTTATACCATATGTTTTGCAGAGCTGTTTTATAAGAGAGTTTACATGATGCCTTGTTGCACTTGTCAATTCATATTTTTTCTTTCCATCACTACTATTTTCTGTTATCCATTCTCTGCAATTTACAACCATATATATTAAGTGATTTGAAACCAAAACAGTAAAAAAATATTTATTTACTGTTTTGTAACTCTTTAAGTTAAAGAATATATTTAATTAAAACAAACTTTTACTTGGTTACAAAATAAATAAAATATTGATTTTGTTTTAAGGCTGAAAGGCAAAAATCATCAAGATATTGAATTATTCTGTTTTGTTTAAATAAATACATTATATTGGAGATGGCCTTCTTCTCTTCAACTTTTCTCTTAATTTTTTCTGCCTTCTCAAAATCTGAATTGTATTCCTCATAAGCCTTTGTAAAATCTATTATCCTAAAATATAAAAAGCATAATTACCAAAGTTTAGTAAAGAATAAATGTCCTTTACAAAAGATGAATGCACATTTAATTATAAAATTGGTCACCTGTTATCAATTTTGCTTGAAGACCTTGGAATCTTGTCTACATAAGTAGTTGATATATCACAGGCATTTAATATTTTTACTACAGTTTCTCTTACATTTTTACTATTTAGATATATTTTAACTAATTTAAAATTACCTATAAAAATATATATATATGTATTAGAGTTTAATTGTGAGCAATTATGATTTTAGTAATTTCATTTTAATAATACCTTCAGGCATGTCCTTTTGTCTTAAATAGAACGAAAGTGCGGGAATGGACATATTTCGACTAGATTGTTGAGCTTCTATTAATGCACTTAGCTGCTGTAGAGAATTCTCATTTATCTTCTACAAATTTCATAAAGATATAATAATATAAAATTTTGTATAGACCAGGTATCATATTGTGAATTTTACGTTAGTATTGGAATAAAATACTTTTGTTACGCCACTCACATATGACATAACATTTTATACAATGTATTTTAAATTTTACATACAAAACATACCCTTTGTTCTGGGTATTTTCCAAATAGATCAGGGTGTACACTGAAATAAAACGGCCTTAACGCTGTGGAAACTTCTGCAGAGCTTAAATATCTGCATAGAATTCCTCCTAGACAGGTACATCTAAAAATGCGGTAGAAATTTTAAATAAATTCTCTAGAAAATTGTTTATTTTTCTAAAGTTAAAATCTTACCGTATTTGTAGTCTGCAAAACATTATTACGTCAAATTATTAAAAGTAATTTCAGCTGTTTTACGTGTTACTTTTTTTCATGAAAACATATTCCTATTTTAGTATGATCTTGGACATTGCTGTTGTCTAATGTCTAATATTATGTGAATTTTGACATACAAAAATATATTAAATATATTAAATGACGTACGTCACAGATAATAGCTAGTATGAAATGAAATAAATAAACGATGTTTCTTCTGGATGTTCATAATTATTTATTAACGGTATATCATTAAATTTATTATACATGTAAATAAGATGAAGTTGTGATGTATAAAAATTAGATAGTAATATTTAATACAATATGTAGTGTACATAAATAAAATTCTGGATCACACAGAAAATTATAATTTCAGTACCGACATAGTAGCGCGAAATTTAAATTTAGACACGTCACCTAATATATTATTGAAACATGTTCGTAAGGTCCAATACAAAATTACAAGTATCGAGTTCAGATACGTTATTGACGAAAGTACATTACGAGTATGTATTAAAAAAAATTGAATATTTATATTGCTATTTTATATTGTTATTATAGACTTAATATTTAAAATGAACAAAATTATATAATTGTTTTCAAATTAAACTAACGAAATATTGATTTTACTTATTGTTCCACATTATGAATTATGAGATAACTATTCCAAGTGGTCATTAAGTATGTTAAAAATTAAAATTGAAAATAAAATAAATACACGAAAAGGATTTTCAGTTTTTAAAAAATAGACGATGTCGTACGTGACCATTTGTAATGAATATATTTTAAGTTACTGTTAAGTTTGTATCGTGGATACTAGGAAAGAAGAGAACGTAACCAAGGAAGGTTGAAATTTGATATTAATAATAACAGATGAGCTATTCGGTGCTTACAGTATAATCTGAAGGCTGTACGGAGGTCGGCTACAAATATTGTGACTCAGTGCTTAGATGCAGACGCAGTAGCGCCATGTGCCGCCGTATATCCTCCTCAAGCTTTGGTACTTGGTATCGTCGAGCTATCTTATAATTGCTATAGAGCCGAGTTCAATAATTAAACGATAAATACACTAACAGAGTGGAGGCGAGCGGAGGGCGGCAGTCGAGTGGCGGCCGCGTCGCGTATAACACACTCGTGGCAAGTGTTGGACCTAAAGTTCATTCGACATTTTTCTATCGGACGTCGAAGGAATCTCACCGGACTGGTTCCCGCGCAACGCTGCAGTAGTGCGCCGCTCTGGTGAACCCTTTCGCTTGTAAATGTGCCGATATTTACATATGCGCGCTCGATCTTGCATCGAACTTTCGACCAGCGCTCGCATCTCCACTGGTGTGCTCTGCGAGCAGGCCGCCGGCGCGCCTGCGCCTGCGCCGTCGCCGCCGCCCCAGCGCGCTCACCTTTTGCACAACGTGCGATGATCCACGTATGTTAAATAAACAAGTATTTGCTAAAACATATTTTATTTATAAATAATTAATTATAATGTTTTGATATGATGGGACTATCGACGTTTAATAAAGTTTCTACTTGCGTAATAGCTAGTTATGGTCTGACATGTTCTTGTTATAGTGATATAACAACCTAAAATTTGGGACAATATGGAAAACGTACTAATATTTTTTCGCCTATAATATACATTAACATGATATAGTAAAACTAAATTTATAAGTAATTAGGTTATTGTTATAAGTAAAGACAATCTCGTCACAATCCTAAGAAAATCACTAATAAAAATAGCAGCTTGTACTACTCATAAGACAACATAGCTTATTAAGAACAATTTGAAATAGAAACGTGTAAATACCTTCAAAGGAAAATTTGCTTCGTAAGCAAGTACTAAAATAGTCTACAGTCTACAGTAATGTACTAAAACTGTTTCTTTGATCTATCTTAAGTTAACTAGTCTAACCTGTTATGTCTCCACAAACCTAACAACGTCACGAACGCGTCTTGTTCATTTAAGTCATAAAATACGTTAGATAACTCTATAGTTTACATGTAATGACGCTACATATAAAAACATTAACAATTTGGCATTCCATGACTTCATGAGTTTTAATTTCTTCCAACAACTACGAACGAGGTAAACGTTAAAAAATAATAGCGCTCATAATAAAAATAAAAGTATATCCATAAGTAGGTAGGTATATGAGAAACTCTATGACGACTAGATCATAATCCCGATAAACATAAAACTTGACCTAATTCACTTTATATCAAATCTATTTAAAAGTAGATACAAAGTTAGAATACCAAATTATTACTTATATTTAAACTATACATTCTGAATACCTGTAAATATGTTAGATGTATCCTAGTTTATAAATGTATTCAAAAAAACACACTATGTTATTAATTCGAACTACCTCTACAAGTAACTACTAAAACACTAAAGAATTGACAATGTAAATTTATCATAATATAGAAATAGTAAGCAACAAGACTTTTGTTTGAAATAGCAGTAATATAATACTTTAATAAAAACCAAAATAAACTCATAATAAATGTTCCAGAACAAGAATCTGGCATAATATGGTCAGCCATTTGAAATTATATTGTGATCTTGACCTCTGCGGTCTCTAGGATTACTTACTAGAATGCAAAGGTCATCTCGGCTTTAATGTATCATTAATTAAATGCTTAATAGAATAGGAACAGTAGTATGTATCTGAATTATAGTAGTATGATTCTCAGTATAGTATTCATTTATTGAACGAAGAAACAGGAAAATTGCAAGGAAGTGTAATTTGCGTCATTCCCTTTATGCTGTATATAATGCATATGGAACAAGGCAAATGATCAGAGATATTATTAAAAAAGGACATATTAAATACATTACTACATATGTTTGCTCATTATTATTCCTGTTTTTATATTATGTCATGAACCTGACTTTTGTAAATTTATTTAAAAAAATTGACGTAAGTACACATAACAAGTATGTATGTATGTTTACTAGATGGTATATTGCCTAAAAATTTAGACAATTATTTAGATATTTGTTATTTTAGGTTTTAGTTTCCAGTAATTAGTAATCATTATCTATGTACCTGTAAGTACCTATCTAGGTCACTATAGGATAAATATTTATTTTACAAATTATATATTTTGACTTTGAATGTTACTAATGCACAAATCATGAAAAGCTAAAAAGCTAGCCCTGTTATATTATTAAAAGGTTTTATTTAAATATATTTTATTTTGTTTTATAAATACCCGTAATTAGTAATGTTTGATAATTAAAGTTTCAACTGTTGCTTCAAGTCAATAGGCAGCCAAAGGTAAGCACAGATTAATACAACTAGTAGAAAAATCAAAACTTATTTTATTGACAATAGTAATATGACTTGATATACCAATAAGTTTTCTGTTGGCGGTAACAGTGATGATTGAAAATTAGATAATAAGAAAAAAAATAACCTTATAAGTGTTAAGATCTGATAATAAGATCTTTTTGCTCAGATTTTTAATTTGGTGTACTAATAACATGTAAATGACAGCATTAATATCCAAGTGATACCAAAAATGTCTCTTGGATATTGTGGAGAATGGTGGATCAAGATGAAGACAAAAGTGAGAGTCTTAAGAACACAAGCTCTTCACACAATGCGGGAAAAGAGTGATGATGAAATAATGTAGTATCAATCTATGAAAAATAAAAATCATTTCTTTATTAACGAACCATTTTTTTTTCAATTATTTAGAGGCACTTCCGTTGTTAGTGATAGCATTTATTGTCGGTCTTTATCTCATGAGTTTGGGACAAAATCTACACATTTTAATTATAAACATTTCTGGCGCTTCGTTTTCAGCTACATAATATTAATAGGAAGCCAGCCAAAATTATATGTCAGTGATTATCATTCATATTTTTCAAAACTTGGCGGTACACAAAGAAAAAGTTAATTTTCATACCACAGTAAAAAAAATTATGTACAATAATACATTTTTCCAAAAAACAGTTTAGGGGATGAAAAAGCATAAATAGAATTTGAATCTATGATTTTTAAAACTTATGTCTAGTTATCTGTTTGTACACATATTGGTAGTTACTGAGCAGATTTAAATGAAACTTTTTTTGTATAGCTTTTAACCCTGGAACACCTGTATAGCATCATTATAGACCAGCTAAACTATAAGTAATAAGTATAAGCCGCGTTAACTTGAGGGAATGTTTATATTTGTATTGTATTTATTTTTTCTCCAGTAAGACAGAGATAGGCTTTGTGTTTCGATTCATTCAATACCCAATGTCTCGAATTCTTGTGGAAAGCTGAAAATGGAATGCCAGTAGGTATGATGTGGAAGACTTAAAGACAAGAACCTCACCTTAAAGAAAGTTATTATAATTTTGGGTCAACCTGCTGTAGCCAGGACGATCAGCACCACGAGACAATTATTTTATTACGCGCTTTCCTTTTGGTTTATTTATAAACTATTTTTTTACCATCATATGCAAGCATTATCGTACACAAGCATTATCGTATGCAAAATAAAGCTAATTTCTGAATGATATTAGCTGAATATTTATTGCCTAGGAAAATGGAAAAATTTATACTCTTTTATTTTCTGACACGTCGGATTTATTAAATATTTAAAATTACTTTATCAATCAAATATCTAAAACCTACCTGTACATAAAAAGGGTTGAATAAATGAGGGTTGTACAATTTAAATTTTAATTAAACAACTGTTATTTCATGGACAGTTTTTTAAAAAAGGGAAGATTGCAAATTGAATTCATTATATTTATTCTGTCTAAAACAATAGTCCAATAACTTTAGGTTTGATTTGATCTCAAAAAAAAAAACCTAATAAGCTAAATTTTGTTTACACCCGTATAATGGTGTTTTAATAATTATGTAATTAATATACATTAATATATTGATGGCATAGTTTAGTTAAGTCGAAGTGTATGAAAATCAGTTTTTCTTGAATACCTCACGCCTTATTGGAATGGCCGAATTGGCCAATAAAAGATTTTTTTTAAAATCAAGTGTATTTGAAGTAGAATTTAGGAACTGGAAGTTGTTCCATTTCTAAGTAGAGTTCAGAGTACAAAGAAGCAACTACAACTGGCTCTAAAAAAACATTTTTTCATAATCATAAGTAGTTTTGCTAAATTAACAATATAATCACAACTATGATTTTTCTATTGGCACTTCAGCGGTCTAACCGTGTTTATTAGGTATATATACTATAATTCTGGCTATTAGAGTGGCAGGTGAAATTTAAAAATATTACCCGACTTTTCGAAATTTTAATCAAGTACAAAAGAAAAGGAAGTCAAGAAAAATTTGGAAAGAGTATTTTGATGAGAAGATCATAATTAAAGAAATGGTATAAGTTATTTAGAATAAGCTTTTTCTCATATACCGTGCTTTGGTGAAAAAAAATTGACACGTCAACTAATTATTTATTGCTGCTTAGGTTGCGTGCTGGGCATATTCCGTTAAGGAAATTCAGTTTTCTCATGAAGAAAGTAAATACTCCTAACTGTGAATTGTGCGGAGTGGAGGATGATATTCACCATTTCTAAGTGGAATGTGTCCGTAATGCCAAGGCCCGTCAAGATTTAATTCGTCGATATAATTTAAATTTAAGAGATGTAGGTGTTTTAACATGTTTATTGTCTGAACCTTGTTCTGTATAAGTTTAAGTATAAATAGTGTTCTTAGAAGATTAAGGAAATGCTATATTTGTGTGTTTGAAGATTGTTTTAGGGAACGATGGGGCTGACATTTTTGTATTATTACATAAAAAATCCCTAAATAAAAATAGATTAAAAAATAATAATTATAATAATTCTGGCTAGTAACTAGTAAAGAGTGGGGTGAGAAACGATGGTTTCGTTCGTTATTATTTTGAATTTAATTATTTTTATTTCCCTCCCTTTGAGTCTAATTAGTGAAACTAAAACTCCCTTTGAGTCTAACTAGCTGAATAAAAATTAAAAAAAAATAAACACAGCAAAATTATATTAGTTAAAATAAAATATATATGTCCGTCCGTCGCCGTTGACCTTCTTTTATGGAAACGTATTATTTTGAGTAAAACTTTTATTTCTATAAATTTTTGTTACTTTTTTATTAAATTTTATTTATTTAAGTAGGAATGGAGGGTCTATTTTTCTGTGTTTTTGTATTTTGATTTTGTGAAACTTTCCAATACTGGTAAATGCTTAGAATTGACTTAATAGAGGTAAGGTGTTGTAAATAGCACAACAAATATAAGTCAGCCAGTTAAATATAATATCAAATATGTAGGTATATTATGTTCCCATGTTTCAAAATCGAATCTCAATTATAAAATACCCACTAGAGTTATATTCATAAGCCTAGGAAAAGTGCATCGAGGATTGGTGATCACCGAAGCATGCAATTTAAAACCGACGTTCACGCTGTTCTGATTTTACTGGCACCTCCCTAAGGTAAATTTGTTATGTGTGCCTACCCATTTATTCTGTAGGTATAGTTTTATAATATCTTTTAAATATTCTTAATATCGGCTTCATGCTTCATAAAAGTATATAAGGGAAAGGGGGACATGATCCAGTATTTAAGATTTCAGCAAACGCAATGCAATTTATGAACGTTAAATAACAAATCGTAACTCGGTATCGTGGTGTAACCAATTGCTAGTATCTATGGACATATTTTTCGTATGTACAATAATTAATTTACGATACTCTATTATAATTGGTGTAAAGCAAAGTGGAAAAGAATCCATAACTTTAAATAAGAATAATTGCAAGTTAAGCTTTACAACCTTTACTTTAAAAAACAAAATAATGTTTTAAAATAATTGTTGGCATAAATTGGCAATATTTGACATGAGTAAATTAAAATTTGTTTTGAAATCACAGATAATGTCAGCATTTTTTAGAAATATTTCGTTCTCATGTAATTTTTGAACATTTCTCTTCACACAAGACTGGAAACAGTTTATTTAGTTTGCAGCCAAACAAATAACAATTTTTCATCAACTTTATAATGTAGACATATTACCAAGGTATATTCGAAAAAGACATATTTAGAAAACGTATAAAAATTTGAACGCAGCGGAATTTGAACCCGCGCCTCTGCTTATTACAACTTATATTTGTTGTTAGCACCTCTGTAGAGAGATTTTTACAAATTTCTGCTACCCAAAGATTATTCTACGAACAATCGTCTGGCAAGAGAGAATGCTATTTATTAAATATATATTTTGTTAACATTTTTTAAAGTGTTATTCCCACACTATGGAAATTGAAAGACATATTTAGAAAACGTATAAAAAATTGAACGCATTTGTTAGCATCTCTGTACATAACAAATATAAGTTGTAATAAGCGTATAAGAATTTCAACGTAGCTGGATGTAGAACGCATGGCTTAGCGGTCAGAGCACTTGAACTTTTCAAGAGGCGCGGGTTCAAATCCTGCTGCGTTCAAATATACGGTTCGATCCGTTTCCTTTCTTTGAAAAAGAGGTAAAGTTAAGACAATTTACAGTTTTTGAAAGCTATATATTGTTTTCAATAACTATGACATCTATAGGAAAATACTACGCAACAATATATAAATTATTACAAAACTAAATTCCTTTGAAAATAAATAATCGTGCTTAATTTTATAATTTTAGTAACGGTTCTGCAGTTACTGAAGTTTTGGATTTTTTAAATAGTATTTTAACGCCTCTCTAAGTATTGTGGATAATTCTTAAGTGTCAAGTAATAAGCAATCAAAGGACTCTGTTTAATTCCAACGATATATTGTTAGGTATCCTACTATGATCCTCCTTTCTCTACATGCCTGTTTTCCGGGTTTAGCTCTGGGCATTATAGACACTTAATGCAACATAAAAATTTTATATTGTATTTTCATGTGTTTTAAATACCAACAAATAACACATACGTTGTTTTTTAGAAAATGTATTACATAACAGGACTGCTCAAAACTTAATGAAATATTTATATTCATAATCAGTATCATCACTCGGCAATAAAACAAGACAACTTGTACCTAATTAGCATAATATCATCGTCGCAGAATTGAAGCCTATTAAATTATGCTTCATCTAACAACATTTTAGAATTTACTAAAATTGTATTAAAGCTGCCGTAATGAAATTTGCATGTGTATCTTATTGATACCACACAAAAATCATCGCATTTACCTTTACCTTTTATCATACCTTATTAAGAAGGCAACGTTCAAATATAAAATAAAGCAAAATTCCAAATTGTATGGCAAAATCTTATGTTTTGAATTACCAATAGCGCCGTGTCTTGCTGCTTTACAGTATTGAGTTAAATAAATCGCATAAGATAAAGCCATAATCCCACAAACAGAAATAAAAACTAGTTAAGTTCATTTTTAATTATACTATTTAAAAAATAAATTAAAGTTACATGATTAAAGTTTCAGCGTTTTTGTACTCTTTCGTGTTTTTGTACTCTTTTTTTGTACGTGAGGAAACAATTACAACCATCTTCCTCTTTAATCTTTAATTATGGTATTTAGGTAAACTATGCGTTTAGCCAACATTTTAATGAAGTGTATAAAACCTGTCAAATATCAAGTGCACCTGAAATATAGCTATTGGTTAACCTAACCAATAAATTATATTTCAGGTAGGAGGTACACGTGCGTGCATATTGTTGATGTCTCATTTATATACTTTTGATGTTGTACCATTATATTTTTCTCTTCAACGTAATAAATAGTAAACGTATAAAGCTTATTTTTGGCTTGTGATATTATGTTTAGCATAACAAGTTCTTCAAGGTTAAATGGCATTATTATTGGTACAATATGGACAATATCTTATCAGACAGTTCAGTCTTGGATATCAGAATATTCGTTAAAATTCATATTATTTAAGTTAATTGGTATAGTAAAAAAATTATAAAGTTTACACTACTGACAATATAGTCGAGATATGCTTTACTAAATCGCGTTTCATTTGCTGTACAAGTATATTCAATTTATAATTACGATAAAGTAATTTTTATTTATTAAAATATTCATTTTATTATAATTTCTTAGGACTTTGTTTATCACTTTTACACTAATTTCTCCTGTTTTAAAGTAAAACAGTAAACTAATTAGGTACTCATTAAATAAAGAGTATTAATTGAACACTTAAACTTTTGCACAAGACCCTTTAACAAGTAGAACGTGTGAAATTATAAGTCATGATGCTAATTAAACAGTGTCGTGCTCATAGGTACCTATCTATCCTGTTGAAGACTGGCAGTTGCGTAGGCGCCTCGTAATTACTGTAATTACAAAAGTATGTCTTGTAAAACGTGTAAGCTTCCAACAATTAATCATTATAGGCACTAAATGGAGAAAAATAATTTACTTAGTTATACATGATAATTCTTTATGCTACAGATTTTTTATTTTAAACAGTGTATAAAGCTCAAAACTGGTTACCTCACTTCTATTTTATTCGGGACTCCATAAAAAGATTTGCATCTTAAATAAAGAACTTTCTTTAAAGAAATATAATGTGATGTGATCAATTATATTTAAGTAGTTTTAAATCATTACAACGGACAACGGTATTCACTAAAAGCATTTTCAATTTAAAAATTGCCTATATAAGGTGACAAATTAATCATTAAAATATCTGGATATTATTCTTAATAGCAGGACAACGTTAGTCAAAGTAATAAATACAGTAAAGTATAATAATAGTATTATAATTGCAAAGTTTGAAAAAAATGCATGCATGCAAATCATCACTATCGTGAGTTTATATAATATAGTATTTGATTTAGCAACCGATGTTCTTAGCCAAGTCAAGTCAGACAACTTTAAGGGAACCAGTCAATTTGAAAGTACATAAAAGTTCAGAAACTAAATTTATTACTCACCCTTAAAGTATCTTCTGTTGCATCATTTTTTTATGTTTTATAATTTTTATCTATTTAAACTTTTTTCTAATAAATTGAGATTAACGAACCCAACAACTTGTTTTGTTTAAAGATACGGGTTAATACCCGTCAAACTTTTCAGATAGGATTAATTATCTCCCGAGCTTTATCAATACATATGTAACTGTTCGTTTGCTCGCTAATTGACTGACATACTGACCGATAGTTCAAAGATTTCCTGAATTAGTTAACTATATATCTAGTATATAGTTCAGAGTATATATGTATTAAATTCTGGATCATCAGACTTCAGTACGTAGCTCAGTAGCTATTCTACATTGTAGATTATTACAGATTTTAACATTATATACGCATCTTTCGTGCCTTATAAATCGGAGAGCACTACCCCACTATTATCCATTTTCAAATATTATAAAAAAATAAAATCTTTATAGAGCCATTTTATGAAGACAAAAAGCAAATGAATAAGAGAGTTTGTTGATTCATTTATTGGCTTGGCAGGATATATTACTGATGGATATATTGGTAATATGGCATAATACCAATCAGATAAGGTACAATCTTTAATAAATGAAACACTGAGATGGACATGCATCTTGGGTGCAGATCTTCGGAATGCATCGACGACCTTCAATTTGACACGACGAGCTGACATTATTGCATTATGATAGCGATCTCTACATTTGTAGGCTTCTGCCAATGCAATTGGAACCACTAGATATAATTTTAATCGGCATCAATCGTAAAAAGACTCTATTCTTACTTGCATAAGGATAGTTCGCTTTCACACTGCACTGCGTTACAGGGAAGTGAAATCTAATCCTAATTGGTAGAAACATGAATCTCACTCGTTCTTTGTAATTCAGATTGCAGTAAAAATTACACATGTTATAGATACTGAATTTAAGGAAGTAGATTTTAAGCTTACTGTCCTAACATAGGGTAGAATAATTAAACAAAAAGAAGCAGTCTGTTTTTCATTGACCATAATTATTTTAAATATTCTCAAATGTGTTTTATGTGTTTATATATAAAAGCATGCATCTTAACATCTCAAATGACAATTGTGGTTACGGAATTCTTATTCTTACGTTGGAATGTTGAATCAATAGGTACTTATTAGGTCTAAAAATATACGCTAGACGTGTTATATTTAACGACAGTGATTTAGAATTATTCAAACATGGGTTCATGTGTATTGTTTTGTCAGTTTGAAATTAAATAGCTCTCGTTAATATCTAATCCACAAATTTTTGCTAACCAGAAAAAATCTAAGCTACAGATTTTAATACAGGTACAGAACGTCTACAGGTAACAAGTATGACGGAGACAGACATAAGCAGGCTGCTATTACCGGTATAAAATACTAGTTCATTGTTATTAATGTATCTCTTGCCAATGTTGTTTCTCAGAGAGTTTAAACTTATCTTTTGATTCAAGGGCGACGGCTCTATCTTTTGATTCTACAATATAATTAAAGTCGTATTAAATCACTTGAATTACAGTAAGATATGTCAATTGTTGGGTACATTTTACCCCGTATTTCATTGAAACCGGGGAATGTAATCCTGTCAGCTATGCCCGACGGTCGTTGATCTAATTGAGCATTTGAGCTGTGCGTGCGTGCTAATGGGCTAATTACGTACATGAGAGAAGAATTGGTGACTAACACAAGCGGCAGGACGCGAGTGATCGTGGGTGGCAGACGGCATGGCTCCACGGCCATAGTTCGTTGCGACCTGTACGACCTATACCATGATACATAATGTTCTCTTCAACGAATAATATTATATCTTTTGTGTAGAAAAATTAATTTTTGTTTTAGTAAGTGTAATTTAATTAATGGTGATTTATATTTTCTTATAAAAATCGCCTCGGCAATTAATGCATTTAGACATAATTATTCTATCGCGGAAATGTAATAAAGCCAACAATAAATAACAAATAGGTAACTATAAACTGTAAAATATCGTAACATTACATTTATTAATTATATATTATTATATCCATGCTTATTACAGTTACCGATATATGTTATTTCACATTATTGTTGATATATTACACATTGTGCATATATATAAAGATTTTATTTTTAATTTGGATCTTATTTAATTGTTGAACAACCAAAATATTAGAATAAAATATAGGAATAAAAGAGTGGAAGGGTATCTAAAACATATAATAACGATATGTATCTAGTAAGAAAATTAGGTAGCTATAGAATAAAATTGAAAAATATTTTCTAATTAGTATAACTAGCTACCAATTGGAATATGTGTTCCATAATATTCAAAACTTCATTTGTAATATGAAATTCACAAAGGTGTCGCTGACTATAAAGGACTAAAAGTCAAGTTAAAGTCAAATAATTTTATTTCAAATAAATAGTTACAAGTAAACACGATGGTTCGTGGTGATTTACATATATAGGTACATTTAAAAATTTTTTTAAGATTTATTAACAGTGGCCGCTCCTTCATTCCTTCGCTCAATAAATCACTACTAAAATTGTAGGGTTCAAAAAATGGAATGACGGATAACTAGGTTATCTTTGTCCTTAAAGTACGGAAGATGTGTGTAGCTTAAATAACATATATTATTTAGATATCTATAGCGTTGGAGACCACCCTAACAGATGACTGAGTTAATGACATACATATGCAGATATCTACTGTATATACTGTGGCTGCCTTCCCATATCATATAATAATATCTACAATATCTACAGTATCTACAATAATGACGCAGCAAATCTTATTTATAATAAGTATCAAAAATTCGATAACCTCAAGAAAAACTGGTATAAATTCCGAGCAACTTCTAACTTTCGCTGGCAGCGTATAACGGATTGCGAGCGACACGCGCCAAAAAAAAGAATTAAAAAAAAAAAACAAGAACAACAGTTCGTTATTTGCGCGTAACGGCTCCGGTAGCTTGCGAACGATAAGCCATCTCAGTAATTTTAATTTAATGGAGGCAGCTTTATGATAACTTAACAAGATTTTATTTGAAAACTTTACGAATGCTTTCTCTCTTATTACCACAGATTATATAGTTCTTAAGAAATATCTTAGTCGTTTTTGCTTGACACAAAATACGAACAGTGGCTTTATTATGATAATAAAATGTTTTATATATATTTATGTTTAAATATTAAATAAATATTTTGATATAGGTTATCTTCGAAACTTCGTTTTATAGTAGATCTCATCTATTATCGGATAGTCAGTCAAGGAAATGGGTTGATGCTGAGATTTTTTTCTGGGTTGATATTTCATTTCTTTTATATTTTTGTAAATTAAAGTGACATAACATTATCTTATAAGATATCCGACGAGGACAGAAAATATTAAGCAGCGGTTGGTACTCAAGTATCTCTGAGTACTTACCCAAATTTAGAAAATCACTGTAATTAATGAAATTAATTGATAAATTGTGTCCTGCGTGTGGTTTTGAACTGCAATATGCAGTTATTTTTTATCGGCATATGTATACGTACAATGTAAATTAACTATTAAGCGATTCTCCAGCTGATTTTGGCTTAAAATTATAAAATATATAATTTTGCTTTTATTACGAAATGTGTATATGAAGGTATCGTATTGTACCAGTTTTTTTATTATATATTTTCATTATTTATATATAATAAAAAATATTTTAATAGTGTACTGCTACTATGATTTTTTGAGATTGCTCAGTCTACACAAAATAATATTAAACGACAGGATATGGGACAAATGTTTATATTAAATAAATTAAAGTTTAAATTCATTACTCCACATTATAAAACAAACACCATTTTGAATTTAGAACGATGCCACTTTGTAACCATATATTAAAAACCATACATTGGCATCGAACTAAATGTGTATAAATGATAAAACATGCAAAAATGTTTGGCCAAACAGATATCAGAAAGTACAGTATCATTAGCAGGTCAAAAGAGTTTGCTAATTTAGAAAAATGTATGAATACCTACACGTTATGGTGTATTTCACCACCCAATGAAATTCACTTTATTTTCTTATTTCTGCTTATTTTCACATCTTGCGAAATGGAACCTACACACTTTGTCTAACCTGACTGTGGAAATACATTAATTATAAACAAGAGTATTACTTTCTGTGAAACTAGAAACTATCACGAAACTGGACTCATATACACGTATAGCTGGACACATTTAATTCATTCTCTTTATTGTTTAGTTAATTACAATTTTTTCAGCTTTTGGAATCATAGGAGCAAGTGTGTAAAAACAAATGTTATAAATAATTGCACTATTCTCAATTTTTGTCTGAACTCTTTTTAATTTTAAATTATCATTAGGCTGAAAAACGCTAAAAGACATATTTGCGAACTTGAATAATTTTCGTTATCAGGATTTTTAAGAATCATTTCTTTTGTAATGGTGTTGCAAGCAATCGTACAAACTTTCAGCTCTATGCGAATTATTGTAACCTTAAAATATTGACATTTTGCTGCTTTATAGCGCCAACCAGTCGGTAAATGTTTATTTAGCAGAGATAGGGTAAATAAAATTAGAGAACAGAACTCCATTTGATTATTTGTTAATCATTATGTGGTGAATTTCAGATTTACCTGTTACAGGTGCCAGCAAATGCAAATTATTTTAAATAAAATAAAACTAAATAGTAATATCTACTATTACCGAATAAAGTTGCATATAATAAATGAACTGCTACGGTTACGAATTCCCACCTTCAGTCAATCACCTGATGACAATGGGAAGACTGAAAGTATAATAAAAAAGGAGGTCTCAAAGTGATTTATCAATTACAAAATACTTAATACAAACATAAAATAAATTTAAATAAATGTAAAATATCTCGTGCAGCTCTGGACGCCATATTTTTACTTTCTAGGTCAGCTGAAAGTAGGTTAGGTTTTTGATCATTACGTCAGGCAATCGGTAATAAAAATATCGGATATTAGATGTTAATATGATAACTGTTTTATCTCTATATATTTAAAAAATTTAGAAATCAAGACTGTCTAAAAGACTTTTATACATGTAGAAATCAAAAATGTGATATATCTTATTTTTTACAATACACTGTACTGTATATAATATTAGCACAGTAGTTAGTGAGTTTAACTTACAAGTTATATTCTTTGCTCAGAGTAGACATTTGCCGTGTATCTTTTTAAATATCTGAGAATTTGTAAATATAGTATCAAGTAAAACAATAGTATAATTCAATTTGATTTTAAAAGTTAGGTCATGGTCTGAAGTGTGTATCATATGAATAAATATGTATTTATAATGAAAGATTGATGTACGCTTTAATGTAAGGATAGGTACACAATTATTTAATTGATAGTAGTAGATTTAAGCATAGATAGCGATTGTATCTATTTAAAATTGGGTAATAAAATACCCGAAATGTACCTGTAAAAAAATTAGAAGCGTTATAGTGTTAGTATTTAACAATTAATTTGATGTTTTCTTTTTATGAAAAGGTAAAAACTCGCTTCGTGTATTTTTTATTGAAATTCTAATTCATTTAGTGAATCAATAATCTATTTGGAATGCTAATTGGAGCTGTCATTAATAAAGATATTAAAACATGTTGTTGTAAAAATTTTGTTTTTTTTTTTTATATATTCAAAGTTTTTCTGTCATGAAAAAACATGACTTATAGCCTATCATCTGTTTAGGCACGTGCATTTGCTGTAATCAAAATAAGATCTCACGGCACCTGCGAAGCTTCATATCATTGTTAACAAACACATTCCTCGCTCAACCACGCACTTCGTACGTAAGGAACAATTTTTCATCGCAATATTTTCTTTTAAAGCATAATCTTAATTGTTCTATTTGTTATTTAAATACGGGGTGTGCAGGAAATAGATTAAAAACATTTAAGTCCATTTACTAAACGTGAAATATGTACAACAAAAGTATTAAATTCGACGACGGTAATACTTTGTTATTTTTTTGATAATATGACTTTTGTGTTCTCTTATCGTGCACAGTGTAGTTTGTGACTAATGCTATTTTGTGAAATATACTGTATGTCGTGACGCCAGTTAACGTTAGAGTACTAATAGTGGTATATTATGTAAAAAATGTTTTAAAACCTAGCTTAGTTACAAAAAAAAACTATCATATCATGAAATATTTATACAGATATAGAAGTATTTGTATATTGTCTATAAGCGTTACAAATTTTTGGGTATTTTAATGTTCTTTGTACAACATTTTTTGTGTTAAAAAAGCTCTATCATGAGTTTAAATATAAGGAGGACTCAATTCCCTCCCTTACTTGGGGTAAGTTAAAACGGCTTGTTATTTTACGGTGGGGATTTCTCGGAAAATCAAGAAATGGTCCACCGTCTCGCTCACCCTTCCCCCACTCAAGATGAGTTCGCCACATAGTCTAGCCTGCTTATAATTACGACTATTTACTTAAACAACGCTCAGTGATTCTGAGGCGCCTTATGTGACATAAATACGCATCAAAAGCTTAGTGGATAGTGACAGATAGTGATCAGTGCCACACATTTTTGGAATAAATTTTTTTACAAAATTAGGTGAGATTTTTAAAATTGAATTATAAATAAAACTACAAACACGTTTAAAATGTAATTTATATAATACATTTTCAATATTTTAATATAGATTATCTTGTGTGTTTAAAAATAATGATGTCAATTTAGTATATTTTCACCTTATAATTTTTACCTTTGTAAGGTAACATGTAAACGAGTGTGATAAAAAAATATTAAAACAAAATCTTAACTCAAAAGCTAAGATATTTAAATAGAGCGAAATGTCATAGAATAGGTTAGTATTTGTTATTATCAAATTATAATAATATATATAAAACAATACGCCGAGTCGCTCTATTATTTAACGAATCTTATTTTATTATCCTCTTCAAAAATATAGTAGAGTAAGGAGTTACTTCAAATTTTTAAATATAAAGCTTTTAAGTAAGCATAAAATTTTTAGAGAAACGTTTTAAAATATTTAGAGAACAGAGAAATGTTTTAAAATATTTAACTATTCATTAGAGTACATACATATATCACTAATAGCTGAGGCGTAAATCATATTTCCCAAAATTGTTACGGGAACGGGAAGAAACGTAATTTGTCAATTTAAAGTACTGAAAATAAAACTGGAAAGTACGGAAAATAATTCGTATTAAATATTTCTTTATATGAAAATACTTAGGAATACTAAAAATGCGTAGGTTTATTCATTTTATTGGAAACGTTTAATGTTATAGCGCACTGTGTGGTTGTTTACGAGCTGATATCATTGAATGTGAAATTGATAAAGTAGAAAGTGGCCTTGCGATAAACTCTCATTAACAACTTTATATATTGTATCAATTTCATATATTTTCGTTGAAAAGGTCTTAAATTTTCGTTGATTTATGTCAGTGGCGAGGTAAGATGTAGGCAGTAGGTACGATAGATAGCCGAAGGGTAGGTGGACAGGGGCGAGATGGTAGTGGGTGGTGCGGGTGGTGAGGGCGGCGAGGGTCGCGGGGGGGTGTGGCGGGGCGGGGCGCGGCAGGGCCGGCCTGCCGACGCCGCTGCGTCTGGAGTGGCCTCTCATTCCAGCCGCGAGTACGGTGTCGCGAGCACGTTATGCGCACACACGCTCTGCCCGCACACGCACGTCGCGCGCGCTACTGCTCCCGCGCGCCACCACGCGCCAGTGATGTTACCCGCCCGCTCTGTTGTTATGTGCCAACGATTCGATCGTGAACGAGTGCGGTTCCATTTATTCCCGAAGCGTTGACTGTACGCGCTTTTTGCTGAAGCGGAGATATCACGGATTGCGAATTTTGTGTAACTATCGACGTTGGATGCGTTAAAATTTCGGGTGAGTGAGAGAGCCGAGCGATTGTGCGCCTGCGGCTCGTTTGACCGCATTATTTTCGAAATACGTACGCCCATTATCCGGTCGACCGTGCTAGAGTGATCAAAACACTATATAAATATCATCTAACAATTATATATTGTAAACATTTAACATTTTCACATTTATATTCACTATTGAGTGTAAAATTTTCTAAACTTCAATTTTAAGTAGTCTTCTCATATCTATGTTAATATTCAAAGAATGATTGAATCTGAAAAGCCAGTAATTTTATGTCGATATTTATAACGCATCTCGTTGAAGTCTTTTACTCAAGACTATTAGAGGGAGAGCTGTAACGCTTAAAGTAAAATTTTGTTATTTGGCTATAAAAGCTTCCTTATGATTTAATTGGCAGGTGTATTTTTAATGTATTTTTTTTATTTACAAGACAAGCTCTTATCTCTCTTATACCACCTTCTACCTCAATAACTTATATCAATATTACAAATAGATAATAGGAACCAATACGATGTCTATTAGTTAAAATAATACTAAAAACATGTACCAGCTGATTTTACAAAGCAAAGTTTCTTGCATACGTAATAACAACGAATATGATTTGCATTTTCTTAGAATCATTATTATGAATACAAATGGTCAAATTAATTCAAATATCACATTTTCTATGAATATCATATGCACCTACTTACAAGTGGTCACGACAAGCTATAAAACGTGAAAAGCGAACGAAGTGATGTTTTTAGTTACAATAGAGTTTGGCTCAATATAAAATCTCAAATAATATTTATTTTTTTATAATTAAATATATATTCCAATGAAGAGTATATTAAACAAAACTTGTCATTTCTAATTAGACATTAACAATGTTGAGCATATTGTAGTTAGATATAAACATAAAACCGTCAGTGGTACAAACAAGACGACTTGTTGGTAAATAAACAAATTATGCAGTAGGTATCAAAGGTTATGTTGAATACCTACGTACCTATTTATCACTGTTTTTATTGAGGTTATAACTTACGTTTCACGTCGTACGAATTACACAAATAAAATGAGTACGTACATAGAATGTTAAGCAATAATCGTTTTGCATAAATTAGATATATAGGCACATCAATTACATAGTTACTGTAGTATATAAATATAATACAAATTGAAATAGATATATTTTTATAGTATAAAATAACTGCCATTTAGCGTTGTGTCGATATGTGTATATAATAAATTTGTGATGTATAAATATTCAATGACATATTTTTTATATCTTAAATCAATATACTATATTATAAAAAAAAATTTAAAACTGCGGTATATGAAATATTCTTCAATTGAGAATTATAAAATATTTATTAGGAAATTTTAAATAAAGCAATGCTTTACGTTGTAATAACATTTCATCGTTTTATTGTATTTAATCGCTTGAATGGGAACAAGTAAAAATATAATACTTTCTTTTCATAAGCATTTTTAGAAAACGTATATAAATTTGAACACGGCGAGATTCGAACACGCGCCTCTTGAAAGCCGTCCTAGCGCTCTCACCGCGAATTCGTAAAAATCTCTACAGAGATTCTTACAACAAAAATAAATTGTAATAAGCTTATAAGAATTTCGACGCCATTCTGGCTTAACGGTCAGAACGCTTGGACGGTTTCCAAGTGGCGCGGGTTCGAATCCCGCTGCGTTCAAATTTTATACGTTTTCTAAAAAAATTTATTCGTTTTCCTAAGGGTGTGAATAACTATTTAAAATGTTAAAAATACTTTCTATCCATGTTAGTGATAATAATATAATACCTATTAGTAATATTTTTATCTTTTCTTTATAATCACTTCCAGCTTTTATCATATAAGGAATTATTATGTCATAGTGTTGTTAAATTTCCTTATATGGTTAGATCTAGTAAGCTTTGCAAGGAAAAGACATAGTTACGTGATGTCATACAACAGATTGTCATCGTCTTATTTTTATCAATGGTCATTACAATTCCTAATACCTATACTCTAATTTTTAAAGTCAATTTATAAAAAAGTAAAAACTACGAAGTTAAGATAATATTAACAGCTTTCACGCAGTAGTAGTTTTAACTTATGTATGATTATTTCGAACGATAAGTAAGAATAGTCTAGTAGCGGAAATTACATTGGTGTATTTATTAGGAATAATGTGAAATAAGATAAACCGACTACCGCTCACGAACAACACTGACCTTTGTTTAGAAATAACTGTTAACGAATAACATAGATTAGACCTATAATGTTATTAATCTTAAAGTTTAAGATTATGTAATGCATTTGTTTTGGTCATAACAATTTATTAATGCCATTTTCTTTTTTGTGCAGGTGGGCCGAGGAGAATTATGCGTGGGGCGTGCGCGTGCGCGGTGGTGTGCGCGTTGGTGGCGCTTTGCGCGGCCGCAGAGTTGGACGAGGCGACGCGCGCCGCTGCCGAGAAGCAGCTGCTGGCGCTGCTGGGACTGCCGCGCCGACCTCCGCCACGTCATCGCCCGCCGCCCCCCGTGCCTCGCGCTATGCGTCTGCTCTACGACGATCGAAAAGCATTTCCCGCCGCGGCCGCAAATACGGCCCGCTCTTTCTATCACACTCCCACCGATCTCGATGAACGCTTTCCCGGTGAACATCGCTTCCGCCTATATTTCAATATAAGTGCCGTACCATCTGACGAAATCGCAAGAGGTGCGGATCTTACGTTCCAGAGGGCTCTCGGAACTACGGGAAAACAAAGGTTAATGCTCTATGACGTCGTAAAACCCGGACGTAAAGGTCAAAGTGAACCAATTTTGAGGCTTATTGACTCGTTACCACTTAGGCCAGGCAAAGGTATTATTACCGCGGACGCTGTGGATGCCGCGAGGAGATGGCTAAAGGAGCCGAAGCAGAACCATGGACTTCTAGTTCGGGTTATTGAAGAGGACGAGGGAAGCAATGCTAAGTTTCCACATGTGCGTGTAAGAAGAAGGGCTACAGAAGCAGAAGAAGAATGGCGGACGGCCCAACCTTTGCTTGTGCTATATACAGAGGACGAACGAGCAAGGGATGCTAGAGAACGTGGTGAGACACGGCTCACGCGGAACAAGCGCGCAGCGCAAAGACGAGGTCACCGCGCACACCACAGGCGCAAGGAGGCGCGCGAGATTTGCCAGCGTAGACCATTGTTTGTTGACTTCGCTGACGTGGGCTGGAGTGACTGGATCGTCGCCCCACAGGGATACGACGCTTACTACTGCCAAGGCGACTGTCCGTTTCCTTTAGCAGACCATCTTAATGGCACGAACCATGCCATCGTGCAAACTCTGGTCAATTCAGTGAATCCTGCAGCAGTGCCAAAAGCGTGCTGTGTTCCTACGCAACTTTCTTCTATATCTATGTTATATATGGACGAAGTGAACAATGTGGTGCTTAAAAACTATCAGGACATGATGGTAGTGGGCTGTGGATGCCGATGACAAAGGCACGGTGCCTCGTGCGGACCTAGTGATAAATCGTGGACCCAGTGTACATATAGTAGTGGCCTCGAAAATTGTAAATAACCTCTTTGTATATATACTCGTGTAATTATTATTTTATTGAAAGGACAATGATGTAATAAAAGATATGAATACTATAAATATACTATTATTCAACATTCTTCCACATTTTCTCTAAAGTATATATAAAATAATATAATAATTTAAAAACCCATTAGCAATATTCGTATGATGATAAAGAAAATGCTTAAATAAATTTTCTCATTCAACTTTTTGAAAGCTAATGAGAATTACATATATAGATTATAAGAGTAACCAATAAGTATTAAAATTTCTTTTTTTCTTTAAACAAGTTGTCGTTCCAAATATTTTAAATTTGTTAATAAATTATAATAAAAAAAAACTTCCAATATTAAACTATGTAGATATTTTTAATTCCTCATTACACTATTGATCTATATTATCGCTTATTTAATAATAGCAACAGATAGTTAAATAGTATGAATACATACTAAGAATCAAAAATAAAGAAGCATAGGTTAAAGTTAGTTAAGTTTGATTATATCCCCACAACATTTACTATTAGGTTGATATTATGAATGACTGCTATTCATACTAGGAGAGCTCGTGAAAGAAAACCTTGAATGTGTAGACAAAATAAATTCTTGAATTAAGAAACCACTTACAATAACATACTTATACACAACTTACTTTTTAACTTATATATCTAACATAAGTGTTATATGTAAATATTGAAACATTACATTTAACATTTTATAACTTTCGAATAATCGGGTGTTTCATGCCTTATTAAAAAAATATAAATGAATTAATGTATTACAATATTTTATTTCTACTCCGTTCAATTTAACTTCACCTAACTTTACTCTACATTGCTATTTATATTTAAAAGAACAATATCTACACTTTCTTTTTCAAATGAACATAAACTAATAAAACTGACTATCACGATGAATTTTATTTACCAACACTACTTGAGGATTCACGAATTGCTTATAAAGTCGTCGATAAAGAATTTTAAAGATAATATTTAAAGTAAATTCCATTTAAAGTGTGGCAGGTCTCCAAATTTCAAATATTTCGTCACAAGGCGGCGATATATCATGTTTTTGCTCGAGCGAAGGAATGCCCGCCTGTATAATTTGGCCGGCCACCCGGCAACTCTGCGTCTGCCGCGCCCGCCGCCCTACGTCTATATTATCAGTAGATAAATTTAAGCTTTGTCTTTGCCTCGTATTTCGTCCTCACGAAGTATTGCTTTTGTTTTTTGTATGTTAACAAAAAACTGAGTGGAGGCGAACGAAGTGGGTATAATTTATTTTATAGTCGGCTCGCTCGTAACTCGGCGGTGGACGGCTGGACGCCGATTTATCCCCATCTCAATGTAATTAACGTAAATGGATTGGCTATAGCTATTGCCGGTGTCTGTGTATATTCGACCGTGTGCGCCTTACATCTCCTTGTAACCACTCTGTCATGTAATATGGTTTTATGTACACTTACCAGAGGTTTCATTGATTTCATTCTGTTTTATTCCAGTATAAAGCAGGCGGTCAATTAAAATTATTCTCTTTCAATTGTAATTCGAATAAGGTACCACAAGGATGAAAATCTTTTGCCATTGCAAACTTGAATCTCGAGGAACGCGCCGAGTTGTCCCTGAGGGAATTATAATTGTTTTGCATTCTTGCACGGGTATAAAAACAAAAGGGCGAGGTACGGCCCCCCGCGCTGTTGGTCTTGCAGACCAGACCAAAGTCTGACAACTCGCATTCCCTTGAAACAAAAAGCTATGAATTAATCGGAGTTGGTAATTTTCATCACAGAGTTCAGAGTTAGTGAACTCTAACTAACGTGAGTCTCATTATAAATATGGAAGAACTAAAGATTTTGCTGCAACTTTTTATAATGTATGTATGTATTATGGTATGTATGTATATAATTTATGTATATATGATATTATTGTTTAAAAAACTAAATACCACTAATATTAAATATATATTATTTTGTATACGAGTATATATAAGAAAATAAGTATTGTAATGTGATCTGTTTACGAAATTATTTAATGAAAGGTAATAATTATTACCTTTCATTAAATAATTTCGTAAATTAAATGAAGTAAATGAAGTAAATTTCAAAGAATAGGTGTCGATATCTGATAATGATATTGATTGGTTGATAAGGTAACGTGTGTAATGCATAATTAGATGTCACTCGTATATAAAATGTAGCGAGAGGCATGGAGGCGACAAGGGGCCATCGAACTCGGGCCTCTTCTCCAAACATACGAAATATGCAGAAATTAAACCTGTTTTATCTTGCATTATTTTATTACTTTTACCTAAATATTGATTTGTAAACTATAAGTTTATAAAGCCAGTTGAAAATATCACATCTTAATCATTTCTCAAATACGATTAGCGATATCGTAACCACAATATATGTACATACCTTGCTCCATAGCGATTCGCATCTTTTAGGAAAGCAATAAACAGTCTAGATATATATATTTATATATAAATATATATTGTAGACTATCTTTTCTACATATATATATAGCTTATGCATAAGACACATTATATTTTTTATAAATATTAAGTAAATAGTAAAATGCATAGAACTAGATTCATGCTTTTTCCGGCATACCAGGGTTTTGGCCCGATTTCGAGACATAACTTGTCGTATGATGGAACTCAACGCCGCACTTTTCTTAGGTAAAATATGTATTTTAGTAAATAATGTTTTCTACATATAAAATATAGATATTAGATATTATTTTCTTTAAAACTGTAAACCTAATCAATTAATTATATAGTTAGCATTAATATAAAATTAAATTTATTTTCCTTCATATACTTTTATAATATAATGTTGTTCCGTAGGTATGAGATCACCGTTTCACCTGCGTAATTTAATACAGGTGAGATTAATTTATATTCCAAAATATTAATTATTATTTGAAAACCTAATATATGTATATGGCATAATGATTATCTACGGCACGGCTGACGGCAATATATTCAATTCGCTAAATGACCGTGAGCTCTCGGCTGAACACGCCTTTTCTTATAACTTGTGAAATTTTATATCTTTTATAGAACTATAGACATTATATATGTGTCTTGTCCTAAACAAATTGTCATTATGTACAAAAAATATAATAAAGTAAATTTAAAAAAAATATTAATAATATAATAAGTACATTAAATATTCATAATTGTCGCGCATATTTATTATTAAATTGTTGCAGTCTGCAGCCTCTTACCTCACCTCTACTACTACCTCACCTCTTAGCCTAATTATCCTAATTATAAAACTTGAACTAACTGATAATATTTATTTTGCGTTACTTTTATAAAGTGCTACTTTTATATCTAGAACTATATAGTAAGTAAATATTAAATAAATATATGTCGTTTGTTGGTGCTTAATGTAAGTGGCAAAATAAAAGTTTAGTAAAAATTTTCGGCGGTCGCGTGCCACGCTCACTGTCCACGTGCTTGTCCCGTACGCACCTCAATAACAATCTACTTTCACCGTAAGGGCGTCGTCTTATAAGATAATGCGTTAGACTTAGCAGCGGAAAATTCCAATAATCGATGCTATTGAAATCGCGAAACTCTACAAACTTAACGACACAACTGTGTAACCTATAGCCGCGTAGAGCCTATCTTTTATTTATCGGATACCACGTATCAATTAGCATATGTCTTAATATTCGAGTGTAATAAAGGCACTTAATACCTATACATGAAAATATATTTTTATATAATTGTTTGTTGTCTATATAATAAATAAAATTAATATAAAATATTTCCGAGTAGTTTATTATGTGTAATACGGGAAATTCCAATTAAATATATATAACATAAAGTTAGAAACTTGGACTAGATAATTTCATCCGGCTGCGATAAGAAATAAAAATAGTGGTGTTATGATTGTGGTATGTAATGTCACGTGTGTTGGCCGTATAACGGTGGTGACATATTTAACCGGCTGCCGGCTCGTCGCCTCGGATGCTTGCTCTACAGCTTCAGAGATCCACGCTGTTTAGCTGTACAACTGCATTCATTTGATTGCTTTATAATGAATAAATAAAAAAAATATTTAAACAAAACATTCTATAGCGTATCTCAAAAGTTATAAATGTCGTCTCTTATAAATTTCTAATACCGTTTTCAATAATGTACTCGTATGTAGATCTAATGAAATCTATCTAAGAAATCTTATGCATAAAAAAAATGCAGGAGAAACTCTACCAAATATTGTATGACAGGTGAACACCCTTTGTTAAAACATTTTGAACGAAGCTTTGTTAGTACCTACTTACTGCCTACATATTCTACTGTACACTAGACAGACATAAACAGTAATTTATTTCTGGCAACGAACCCGCGTCCTTGGCGTCGACCTTATATTGCGCAACACCGGTTTCGAAATGCGCACACGCACGATCTATGTACGTATTAGTAAAATGACAAGCGATGATACGTCTGTCTTAAGCTTTTTTGAAGATGTCATTTTTGTATAAGATCGTCATTGTACTATATGCTTACTAAAGCTGTTACAACTAAAACCTTATACGAAAATAAGATATGGACAATTTGTGATTTACCAAATTGAGCAATTCATCTAATATGCAACATAACATATATGAATATTACAACTAAAAGCTGTGATAGACTAAGCTTAAAAGTTAAGATATTTTAAAGTTACAAACACGAAAGTTTCTTTGGCAGCTACTTCAGAAGAGACATCAGAACGTTTGTTCCTGTACAGAATACATAATGTATAAATATTTGTCACATATGTAAGTGAATAACGCTTTTGAGTCCTAGCAGAGCTAACTACTATTATTATATATTTGCCCATTAGTTTTCTTTGGTAAGTCTTTTTTGTAACTACACTTGTACTTTTTGTTATTATATTATATTTTGTTTCTTTACCATTAGCTGAAACTCGTATAAGAGTTTCATTTCAGTTTTCAAGCGCAGTAACATACTGCGCTTGGTTTGTTATCAAAATAAAATAATGTAACAAAAAATATGATTTTCTCCGTTAAATGATGTTGACTATTCATCATGAAAGTATCACCCAATTATAGAAAGGTATTTTTTTGTGGAATATAGTAGATATTTATTTAACAACGTACAAAGTGTTATAATATATAAAGTGACAATAATATAAGACAAGAACATATTTAGGTAAAATATGTAACGCAAAAGCTCAAACATAATTCAAGAGTTCACTTAGGCAGATTTATATACTTTAATTTTACAGTGGTTAAAAAATAATATTTTTACAATTATATGTAATTAAATCATAATTACTATTTCATTTATAAGTAATAATTTAATTTAGTAAGTATATTTAATTAAGTAAATATTGTGTATGTGTCATCCGACGCTTAAAATAACAATAACTAGCACATTATTTTCCTCTTGTTATATAATATTCTAACACGAGATGTTTTAAATGAGGTGAAATAAGAATGAGCAAATAAAGTTTTACAGGAAAAATAATTACTTATTTTAATATTTCTAAAGTGCACACACTTAGGATATGAAAATCATTTTTAGAAAACGTATAAAATTTTTGACGTAGCGGGATTCACTCCCGCGCCTCTTGAGAACCAAACGCTTTGACCACTGAGCTATATAGCTCTTCAGCTACGTCTAAAAAGGCCATCGTGATGGAGTTGGCCAGTGACTGACTGTAAACGCAATTAATTGTGGGTTCAAGCCCAATTTGGAGTAACGATTATTTAAATTATTTTCATTTCTCCTCACGAAATATCTCGATGTCGGGCGGAAAGTAGAGAACGGAGTGTCTTAACACTAGGTTCTCACTGATTACCGTAATATGCGGGAAAAAGCGTGCAGATGAAGCTCTCTACAGAAATGACACCAATAAAAATAAGTTGTAACAATTTATAAAAAAATATAGAACGTGTCGCTAAGTGGTCAGAGGTCTTAGACGGTTTCGAGTTTGCATTACGTTAGAATATTGATTTTTATCATATTTAAATACATAAAATTAAATTTTATCTTTCTTATCGTAGTTTCTATTAAGATTAATAAGTGGTATGAGTTCCATATCTACATGAACTATAAAAAAAGCATTATATAACATAAATTTATAAAAATAATAAGACAAAAATAGATGTTATATGGAATCAATAACGATGCCACATCCACGTTGTCATGTTTGTCGCGGGTGCACAGTAGAGTGAAAGTGGCAGCAAGCCCCTTGGCTCTCAGCGAGCGAAGGCCGATGTGCGTCGATCCAAGTAAATAATATTCACAGAAATAACAGTGAGCGTACATTAGAATGATAAGTTGCGCTATTTATAATAAATATTTGACATTACCGTTGAAAGCAATCAACGTATGATACACAGATAGCAATAATTTACTAAATAATCTATTATTCTAATATTAACAGTATAATTTAGTGCAAAGTAATAAAAAAAGATAATTTTCCTTCTTGCTTACTAGGCACTTAATTTTTACTATATTAAATTTTACTTATACCTATATTGTTTAATTTTCAGTCATGCAACACTTACGAATACTTTATATTACGAATATTTTGTACATTCATCCACATACCTAATTATAATTATACATATAAATAAACTGAAGCAAATACATATAAATACTTTTGATTATGATCGTTTCTAATAATAATATTTTTATCACATAGAATAATTATAAAACGGGTTTATATGATTCCGACAACTCTCACTGAAGCAATATAAATATGTAATACCAAATATTTAAGATCATAAAAAAGCTGACCAATGTAGCCATGACACTTACCGCTGTATACTGAGCAAATCTAAACATGTAGCTCAACGTCCAAAAGAAAAATACTAATCAAAAATAGTTTTAATAAATAAATTTGTAGAATACTTATTACTTAGAGAATCCGGATATGAATAAATCGTCGGGCAAGAACGTTGGCAACGATCATGCATGGTGAGTGTGTTAGGGTTGTTAACTTTACTAAGAAACTTTTACTATTTGACGTAAATAGCAGATTCTTTTCGATCTCATAACATAAATTTTCCGTAATACACTATATAAATATGCGGTAATAAAGTCCAGTTATATTTAAAATACATAGATATAAGTTGAACTATACATCAGTTTGGAGCACGTGCATAATAAAGAAATGTTTTAAATATAATAGTTTAGACAAGAAGATGCCTGAATGAGCAGCCCTAAAACTTCGGAGCGCGACGGCGCGCGTTCTTTGCAATTACCATCGAGGCCCGCGGCACATTCCGCTGAACGTGAAGCCTAATTAGCCCACTAGCGATGAGCCTTTGTCTAACAGTTCACCTTGCCTTACGTGTAGCTTTTAAATGCTGATCGTTTCTCGTTTTGCATACTCGACCTTCCGCAGAGGACGTGTCCCTTTTGGCACAAAGCGTTGCGTTATAATTTGTGTGACCTATACACACAGATATTAAATTTAATACATATTTATTTCCTTTACTTTTTATAAATTTAGTGTAACAATATTTACATAGATTTTTTAGTTTTCATGAGGTGATTGGTGATTATTAGATATAATTAAAACTATTATACCTAACGATTAATATAAATACTATTTATAACCGCTTTATATTAAAGTCACAAGTCAATAATATAATTAACACTAGAAATTATGTAAGAGAGAAGAAAGTAAAGAGTTTCATATTAGATTTAGAAAATGTGAAAGAGTAGATTACCATTGTAAACGATATATATTTTTTGTATTCCGTTTACTATAACTATATTTATACCCATCTGCATCCGACATTTCCTATATATTGAAAAAAGTAACAAAAAAAATATTCACATATGCAAATTAGAATTCCACCAGTGATGTGTCATTCTTATAACTAATGAAAATACAATTAAAAATCAATAATCACGTGAATACAGTAAAGCAAAGTGGTCTGACGTGTAAATAATGGGGGCTTCACACGAATAGACAGCAAAGAACAAATAAAAACTCGAGTGGAGTTCGGAAGTCGACCCATGTTTACCAGCACTGCGTAAGCGACTTCTAGCCAAACTGTTACGTAAACATGTCGAACATAACGCGCAAACACCGGCTGCACTGATCGTTAAAAATAATATTGATTTTGCTACCATTGACCAGCGCTCTTAAAATATTAAAAACTTATGATTTCTAATAGGACTCAAAATAGGCGCACCAGCTTTAATAAAGATATATTAAGTAATGAAACTACCTAGCGCTTAGAAGCTTTGCACATTCATATAAAATTTAATTGTAGGTAACAGAACAATTTTGTTAGACTTATAAATAATACGCTTGTTTTATATAAATTCCGAAATTTTAACTTTGAGCTCGACGTAATCGCGATTAAAATCTCTTCAAATTTCATATTACATTTTTCTGTACTTCGAGTAAAAGACAAGTGATCACTTTAGGATTGCAAAACTCGCGTTTACCTTACAAATAGTATATGTATAATCTATGTAAGAAGTACGGCCTGGTTTATAAATAGCCCGCGGCAAAGGCAGGTGCAGCCGCGCGGGCAGACGCACGGACGCCGTGCTTCCGCGAATCTGCCGACCAAGTATCGCAAGCAGCATTGCAAACCCACTCTTTCCATAATATTGCTAGCCTGTTAAGGCATAGCCGGGTTGATATTTCAACAAATTACATTGATTACCTTGGCAGATATTTAATTTCAAGACACGGGTTTCTTGAGCAATTGATGTGAATAAAGTATTTATATCATCGCAGTGTGCGCAGGTTCTGAACGTAAACAAGTTGCTGCGCATGGAAAATAATACCTGAGTGTTTAAGTTATAAATGGAAAAGTGTATGGTGTTGGCCAACTAAATAGCGATTTATAAATTAAAAACTCGTTGTACAGATGTTTAATGGTACAATTACATTAGTCTTCATACGAGTCTTTATGAAAACGTGATGTTTGTAGGTTTTATAAATACCACTGTATGTATATAAAAAAAGAAAGAGCCAAGTGACACATTACTCTGTCGTTTACTTTCCAGTGATATAGAGATATTATCATACAGTGTATCTAAACACAGCATTTTATGTAATTGCACGGAGAGTTAGCTAATAAGATATTTTGCGCAAGTTACATTTTAAAACGATAGTTAGTTTCTTTTTTCCAGCTTCACCCTTTTCCCGTATAGCAAGGTTAGAGTTAGAGAGAACCTATTGTCACTTTCTGACCGAAATCAAGACATTGCGTGTTGAGTGATGAAACTTACCGCCGTGCTTTGTCTTGGGTACCAGAGCGAAGAATATAAAATAACTTGAATACAATCATTCTCCTAAGTGGGAATCGAACCCACAATCAACCATCCATCTGATAGTGATAGTTAGTGTTTTAATATAATTAATAAAAAAATGTGCAGATTTATTTATTGACAGAAGAGCTGTTCCAAATAAACGCTCATTTATTCAAAACGTGTTTGAAATATAAAGCTTTTATTCCTTCAAACCTTTTACAAATGGTGAACTTAGGCTTATTATTTTATATAAAAACTATTAACACCTGAAATTATATTTTTAGAGAAAATGCACGAATATTTTGGTGCTCACGGATCCTAGTACAATCAATGTGCGTTTATAATTGTTGCAACTGTGTTTTCTGTATTCAGCGATGACAGTATGGAAAATATCAGGATGAAATGTCGACCGATAAATACATTTGGATGAGAATAATGATAGGCGGTTGGTAGACTATAGGGCGCCGCGAAACGACGCCGCGCCGCCTGACCGTGTCGCTTTACGTATCGCACATACTGCCTTCTACGCCAGTCAGTGACGATGATGGCATAAACCCATATAGCATTTCATTTTATACAAAATATTTTATAACAATATTTAATATTTAGAATGAGATTTTTTGACACACACTTTATACTGGTAAACTATAAATATATAAGAAATTGTAATTATATAAAAAATGGTGATAATAATACATAACAATTAAATATTTTTAAAAGTTACATAATTATATCTTGTAAGTGTATGTAAGAACAAAGCGATCTGAATGTTATTGTATCGTTGCCATTTTATCGCAATCCATGCGACGAGTGGACTCTTATTTTATGGGCTAATATCAAGCAGCCCTTTGACCTATTCCAGTTGACTTGATCTTACATATATATTAGTTTACGTAAATATTAAACTTATCGCCTTTGTCGTTTGCCGCTTAAATAATTAAAATAAATACAATAATGTCAGTTAACGATAAAAAACTTAAATCATAAATGATATTTAAATATAAACTTGAGTTTACCTGGTAGCGTTAATTATGTACATAGTGAATATGTTATTAGCAAGTCTGCACAGGTGCTGGATGTCCTCGGCGACGGTGTGTCTCTCATCTCGAGTTACCGTACACGCACCCACCTGCGAGCTGCGAGCACCACCAACACTTGCGTCATTTACAAGTTACAACTTTAAAATAATAAAACTGGTTTCGATTGTGATCTATAAGAAGGTGGATCGACGATTAATGTTCCGAACACACACCTGGCAGACCCCGTGCTGGCACGACACTTGATACCTTCTCGACCGCTGGGTACCGCTGTTCAGTATCCATATTCGACTGGGTAATTATGGACATAACAATCACGAATATATTTGCAAAGTGATATAATTTATAAATCAATAACATGTTCTGCCTTCAAATATAGTAGTTTACAATAATTTATAACATTATTGTCTAAGTTTCAAATTTCATGCAGACCGTATAATAATTATTAATACATTTTTTATGAAGGATAATATCATTTTCAAATTATTATAGACAACATCTGCGTATATTTTAAAAACATCAACATTTGTAAATAACCTTTGATTTTTTTTTATTTCATATGTAAATATTTGTTAACTAATTTACGTGTGACGAGGATTTCAATTCCTGACATTCTTTAAATACTAATGTAGTCCCTTGAATTGTTATTCAACCTTAGTTAGTTTTCCGTACACGTATAAAAAAGACATGTGTTTTTTTAAACAAAGAGCACGGAGCAACGACCTGCCCTTATTTGGTAGAGCAGGCGCGGACCACGAATGAGACATAATATGATGAAGCTGTGCAAGCTGTAGATACAATGTGCTGAGCAGTATATAGTAGTCTGTGGCCTGTGCATAGATAATTAGTAATAATGATATGACATTCGTATTCTGTCAAGAACCGTAAGCACTTTAAAATACCTGCGTGCTGTTTCTGTTGTATTTTATACAATTAATTAATTTAATTTAACAATTTGTAATTGAAAATATATTACAGTTATTATATTTCATAAAAGCCACAGGTTTCGGCACAATATTATGAATTATATTTATGGAAGTTTCTAGAAAATGTAAAATTCTAATTTGAATGGTCTATTAGTAGACTTGACGTGAGCTTCACAGGTGTAGCAGCAACCTGTTCAATCTCAGTATTACGTTACACCAGGTTTCACATTAGGAAATTTATACGACGTCTCGTATGACTACTGACGCTGTTAATTATTATTTTATTGATGAGATAAATTATTATAATTATTAATTGATTCCGAGAAGTTAGTGCAAAACAAAGTGATTCATCCACGTTTATTCTGTTGCAGGATCATTACCGATACGCGGCCGCGCAATGGTACAATAATTAAATAAAGGCAGTATTTGATTTTTAATTCAATTACATAAATCTTACGCATTACGAATGCGTTGTCATAAAGAGCGCAGGTGTTTCTGCAGCTTCGGGCGTACATCAATGGTCCTAGAGTAAATTTCTTAAGACATAACGGAATTAATTGTTTGACAATTTTACAAATATACAATTTGAAGTTTTTATTTTACCTACCACTTTACTCTTATTTAGTTTAAGGTCAAAGTTTCTTTTTTAAGATGTTTACCTAAAGGACAAAATACTGTGAAGTAGGAATTTAGATCCGGATCGATCGATCGATTTGGAATCAATTAAAGGAATTTAACTACAGGCAACTAACTAACTAGTAGATTTCCTGAACTGCGCATTGCGTTCCCGTTTTGCAATAAAATCTGTTCTGCGCCAGTAGAACAGTAACAACACACTTGATTAACATAAATTTAAGTTGATACGGACAACAAGCTTCTAACGTTCAAACTGGCGTTTGAAGCGAACTATGACACTTGTAAAGGTAAGAGTAAAAAAATACGATTCCGGTAAGCATAATGTGCTGTTTATTCAGTAGTATTAACTTTATTTATTTAATTACCAAAATATTTCATAAGATATTTATTAATTCAATCATGCATTGATTGTATTTAAGAAGATCTATTTTAAAAGAACAGACAGCGCACTATATATAATAAAAATGTGTGGCATATTTATATAATATAATTTAGCATACGCTAAAAGAATGTAAAGTTTCTTTTATTGATACGCAAATACTTTTACTATGAGTGCTCATAAATGTTGAATGTATATTGCATAGGCACTTTGACGTTAGCCTTAACAGTGGGTCACGCACGCGCAGTGCAGTAGCGACCTTGCAACAGGCGCGGGCGCGGTGTAGGGTTTCGGATTTGCGACCACATTTCTGCCGCTCGCCGCCGCTTCGGCGCGCGTGCGGTTCATTTGCGCAGGAATGCCCTCATCATTCGATAGCCTGACTTAACATCTGATACACTCTCGACTACATTTCTGAGACGCCACGAAAGCAACCAACGTCTAAGAGTCCATGAGAGTTTTCATGCTACATACACACCAGCAATTTACAAAATATTTATTATATATATATATATATACTATGTGTCTCTTTCTTATACTTTATTATCTAATTTTAAGCTTGCTTTTGCAACATCGTTTACTTCTAATTTTATAATATAGTATTATGTACTAGCTTTGTCCGCGTGGAGATCTTACATCAGCTATTTGCCAGTGAAAGCCCCGTCTAAATCGGTGTAGCCGTTCTAGAGATTAGCCGGAACAAACAGACTGACAGACACAAAAATAGCAAAAAATAATATTCTGGTATATGTAGCGTGTATACATATGCATTTGGCATATATATATACCATAATATTAATTTATTGACTACAATGGTTCACTATTTTGGCTTTAATGGCTTGAACATAAGATACTTACTTGATATTTTGGTCAATTCACACAATGTCTTTATAACTTGTAGCCTATGTGTTATTCTGATGTATAAGCTATACTATTGTATAGTTTCATTAAAATCCATACAGTAGTTTTTACGTGAAAGAGTAACACACATCCTTATAAACTTTCGCGTTTACTAGGATGTTGTAAAGAAAAAAAGAGGATATAGAGAAATCAATAATAACGAATTGCTTTTTCCCATTTGTGTATTATTAATATCAAAATCTTATGACAATTTGACTATTACAGTATAATAGATGGAACAAAACATGCCAAAAACGGCACAACCAATTAATGTTGATGTTCTTCGTGCCTGTGTGTGTCATCTTAAAAATTAGAAAAAAAATGTCTATAAATAAATTAATTCATTGGACTCGAATAAATAACTTTGTATTAAAGTTACATTGAAAACAATTATGTACTGTATATATTTAAGTAAATATTACAATACCCAAACGTATGTAAAACTGATAATATTTTCATATACATATATTTGCAAGTGCGAATGACACCAATTCGTATCAAACAATCATTAGAATTTATACAATTACGTCTATTAATAACATTGATAGTGAGTGTAATGCCAATCTTCGATGATATATGAAGGCGTTCACACGCACCTCTGTCGACGTCGCCCCTTTTAATTGTGAAGTGAGTAGGTAAAAATATATTATTTAACTCTGAAAGAAAATTCTGTTGAATAATGGTGATTTAAGCTATATAACATATGAATTAAAAACAAATATACTTAGTGAAATTTTTGAAAATAGATATAAAAATTTACAATCAAATGATGAGTCACATCATCTGTAGGTACATGTGATACGACTTCAAACATTGAATTCCTCACATTTCTACATATTTACACATTAAAGGTAGACGCTTATTGATATTCCTCATTGGTTGTGCTAATTGTAAATACATTTAAGCACTTAATCTGTTCAAACTATGTTTAACATATTAAATATTAGCTCTTATACCTACATACTAAGTAAATTAAACATTAGTTCTCAATACATTAGATTTGAAAAAATGATTTATTAGAATGTCATACTTAGCCTGTAACATTAATATATTCGTTTATTCTTCATCACTGCTGGTGTTCCTTAAGATGCTCTTTTTTGTCTGTTTTATTTGTCTGTCTCTTATCAATAATATTTTAGAGTTATTTCTCCTTTTTACTATCCCTCCACACCACTGAAGAATTTGCAATTACATCGGCTTGACAATTTGAACGTAGTGGACATTGCCTCCCCTAAATATGCTCTAGCTGCGGTAAAGTGAAGTTGAGATGAATCTTACGGTCTGCCGGAAAATCAAAATATGTCATAAGCCGTTATTATCAGTAGCAGCAAACTTAAGTGTAAAATCAATTTTCACGTTCACTCTTCATTTCTGTAATTGTGATTACTTTAGATATGTTTTATAGTGCAATAAAAATATAATTATACATAAACACTAAAATAAATGAGATAAGATGTGATAAATATTTTAACTGATTGCTTATTATAGCACAATATAAAGTAGTTTACGATAATAACCGTAATATGAGCATATCTATTTTTAGCAGCGAACGTTGCACTGGATGGTAACCACAAACGATAAATAATTGAAAATGTGCTTTGAAATTATTTCATTTGATTGTTCTTGTCATCGCATACTTTTACTTTAATAAATATGTTTTTATGTAATGCGCTTAAGAATATTTCGATGTAGATATGTAAAACTTATAAATATGTTATTTCTATCTTCTCATATTAATAGTCAGAATAAACACTGCAAATATCTGTATCTTAATACAAAATCATAAAATAACCTACATAGGATTATGCAGCTGAATTTTAAAACGCAATATAAATTCTTTTTATATCGTTAAATATGTGACATACAAGAGATATATCGAGAACTAATTTATAATATCACTTCGCACGTTAGGGTTCTCATTTGAATAAAATTATGATACACTTATTTACCTTGTAGCAGGTACAGACCAGTCTACACTTAAGTCCAAATCGAGATAACCAAACTTTTAAAGGGATCCAAAACGGAGGTCCGTCGATCGATCATTTGAATTTATTTATTCTTGACGGTGACAAGATGCAGAGCGAGTAATGGTGAACAAGATTCGGCTGTTATCGGAAGGTTGCATCAGACCATTCGTCATACTGTCATTGGGACAGGGCACAAAGAAACAATCAAAGCGACCGCGTGATAACAGTGATGGTTTCGTGATCGCCAGCTCTATTCATCTACCTTTAAACTACAGTAATATTTACCTAAGCGCAAAAAGTTTAATTTAGTCTGATATATCAACGGCAACAGCCTTTTAAATTAAACAATGCGTTATTTTTAATAATTATAATATAAATACTTTACTGTCATTTATTAACTAGTGACATTATATCTCGTTTTTTTAACAAATAAATGATAGTGTCTCAAAAATAAAATAATAATTTTATAAAGCTGAACAGGTATTGTTCATGTTATTCATGTAAGACTATTGGAGGTAAGTTTTACATATCGCATGCCAAGTCTATAAAATACAATATATTACGAGCTAACTATAAAGAATATATTCTCCAGCTCCTGTCTTACGTGTATATATACAGTTACAGTATCAACTCACATCCAAAAAAGCAAAAATTCTGGTTCTTAAGCCTTTGCAATAACATTAATGATGTTAAGTCTTATTTATGGTTATTTTATTGTTGAACGTCTATAGCAGCTTCAAGATTTGCAATATATAGTAAATAAAGACTTATCACTAGTGTGATGTTACTTATTTATATTCAAAACAGATTAGACGAGTGGGAATATTTTATTATGAAGCTCGTTGTCGTTTCTTTTATTTTATATTATATAGTTATTTTCTAATAATCATACCTCGTTATTCGAAATAATTAAGTAAGTAAAATGTATATGCATATTATGAATGCCATATACCTTTCAATGTACATATAATTACTGTAAAATCACAAATTGTTTTTATTTTACAAGAAAATGCTGATATTTATATTTTTGGGTTAATCACATAGTAAAAAATAAATCAAGGACTTTAATACAAAATATTTTATATTAATGTTATAACCGCATCATAAATCTATTTCAAAATACGTGAGTGTAATTATGGTGTTTTATATTAAACATTTTTTTAACATCATGCTTTTTCCCACATAGAAAGGTGGGCTACCTTACCTAGTGGTAAGCATAGCGAGGTAGAACCTGGTGCCACGACAATCCGTTTTTGACTTTCAACCCGAATGCGAGACAATGTGTGTTGAGAAGCGAATCTCAACGCCGCATTTTGTCTTGTCACCAGTGTGTAGAAATGAAAATAATTTAAATATAGTCATTCCCCCGAGTGGCAATCGAACCCACGACTATCGCTAAACCAAACCATGTCACACTGCACCAACATGGCTTCTATTTAACCTATAAATTCCACGTTATTTTATATTTCATTAAAAAGTAGTAAACCAGTTGAAATATTTACGGTGTAGTGCGCTAGTGGTTTTATAATTTTATTTAAAATATTTTACCGGGAGTATAACTTCTAGTAGTAACATGAGTCTATAATAATTAACCGTATGTTCATGTTCTATTTATAATGAAGACTTTATAGTTAAAAAAGCTTGTCACAGTACCTGCCTGCTATATTAAAGTTGTCATACACGCATAATATGTTTCGTATGAGATCGAAGCGAAGTTTAAGTACCTACTAAGTGATAGGTTATATGCTCATTCATTTCCTTTTCTCTAAACAAGTTGCCGTCCCAATTTCAAAACATCGTTATCTGTATTCCCACTCAAATCACAGCACAATAAAAATTCGATGACCGAAGAAAAACGGGGCATCACGATAACCATAAATTTGAGCCGAAACGGATGGGACAAATTTTTATAATGGGCCTCCCCCATACGATCTCTGCGCCGCGTTAATGACAGCCTAACAGTTTGTTTTAACATCATTATAGGAGCGTATCTTGCATTCCATCGCAGGTAGATACCTGCACTGGGTGTATACAGATTAGAACGCATGTCAGAACATTGCTGTGCTTCGATGCATGACTTGTTACTGTCCTTTAGGTATATTGATTTCATTTGCGAGTAAAAAATCATATTATATAGGTACATACATTAAGATATTTTAGCTGTCCAAGTTCTTGCTTTATGATCTTAAATAAATTTGAATAGGGTTAAGAGTGAACTGATTTTTTATATACGATAAAAAAATCATCTCTTGATAAAAAGCCCTAAATAAAAAAATCGACATCCTTGCGACTTCCTTCAGACTTGTCTAGGCCAGGTTCGGGATGATAGTAATGCCAGACCTACAGATGTTGTCTGCCGGCCTCACGATTCATCGCCGCCGATCAAAACTAGCCGAAAACACTGGAGTGCTAATTTTGCACGAAGACCTCAAGGCATAACGGAAAGTTAAAGGTCTGCCTGGACAGCCTACGAGCGCCTACTAGGTATATTGATTTTAGTGTTATCTAACAAGACTACCGTTTTATACACTTACACACTCTGATACTAAAGAAATATATATATAATCCTGTATGAAATGAAACATAATTAAATATTAAAAATCCATTTAAATCATCTAATACTATGTAGAATAAAAAGCTATATAGAATAAGTAGGTCTTCAAGTCACACCCGACGGCTTTCCATAATATATCCAAAGGACAGCTACACGTATTCACAATTACCTTATCTCACTTCAATTCGGCTCCTGACATCATGCGACAAGTATCGGTGATGTTCGATTTGGGAAATACTTAGGTATGTATAGAACATTTTTTTTTATTTAAAGTAACAAATTATCGTAACATACTTTGTAACTAAACCAGATAATAAAAATATTTTAATAATAAATCCTTATATGGAATTACGCCCAAATTTTGCGGGTATAATTTACCATTATAGCATGTCATTGTTTGTAAATAATTCATAATTATATTAAAACGTTGAATTTAATTGATTGTTAATTTACTTATAATAAAAAAAATTTAAACTTGTTAATTAGCTGAATACACTTTCATGACAAAATAATATCAGTAAACTAAAAAAAAAGCAATTGCACAATAATTAATTATGATTTTAAAACAAAAGAACTAGAAAAGAAGTAAAACCCAATGCCCGCCGCGACGCAAATCAAAGGTGACTCTAAATTGATTTTAGGCGAACGGGCTCTCGAGAGATGGTAAAGAAATTGACATTTCAATGGCAAAAAAGTAAGAAGTTTCGTCGGCGAGAGTGGCGGTCGTACGGCAATGATTTAGCGCGTCTTCAGACCTGGCTGGGCCGGGTTCCCATGGGAAAACGTCCGCAAATATTGACAGTGCATCAACATGTTTATATGCACTTAATGCATCGCTCACCTTTTTTATGTTTTATTTGTTTTATGCGAGCGAGGCAGACGGAACGTCGGCCTCGTATTTGACTGCTTTTTTGTCGTAATTTTATTTAGCAGGTAATATCTTACGTCCGTTATAAAATGATAAGATCAAAATTGCAATTCCTTTGGATATTAAAAATATAAATGTAAATTTTATCGTGGATGTAAAGTTAATTGAAATGTTAGCACATATAACTGGATAGTTATAATGTCTGATATACATAGATATGTGTATGTTAGTTAAGTAATCAGTAAAAGAAAAGATCTCTTATACACATTATATATTGCAGGCTAAGAATATTAGACAGTTAAGAACATTGCTAAAATTTTCCACCAATAAAAATAGGCTTTATGCGATCGATATTAACGAATGAGCTTTACAAGTGAATCATGACTATGTATGCATACCTATGTAAATTAAATATATGATGTAGATATAATTTTTAAAAAGCAGAATGAAAAAAAAAACGTTTTTAGGTCATTTTATCGACTACATGGCAGTTATGGGTAAAATATGGAAAAATGTAATTTATATTACACTCTATATTTTTTTTAGGTATCGAATAAATTTAGAAACCACATTACAAATTATATTTTAAGCTTATATTCTACATGGACACGGAATTTACTACGAAGCGATGATTAAACGTAATATATGAAATCAATTAACATTGTTACAAAAAATATATAATAAATTTAATTATAATCTTATAATTTTGTGTATGTAATTGAATTTAATTTGAAATTAGGGTACGCTACCACAGTGTAAGGGTCGGCAATTTGTGGTTGGACTAATGGGTCAAAATTATGAGTTGTCCTTGGCATGTCTAGATGGGAATGTGCAACTTATTGCGTCACGTCCCCATTAATTATTTATGTCGATGTGGATGCACAAATTATAGCTTTTCGATGTCGGCTTCGGCCAAATGGAATGGGTTTTTTAATATTTTTAGTCCAATTACTTTGTATAACATTTTATTTAGTATATCTATTTCTTATAGTATATCTGTTATACTGTTTGTTAAAGAATATCTGTTATATACCTACCGTGTATCTGTTAGTCAGTTCACACGAACCCAGCTTTCAGTTTTCCCGCTAGGTTTTCCTTCTTTAGAAGAAATTCATAAAAAATATATATTTTATACTATAGCACACAAGTCATCCAAAATCGCTGCTACTTTTAAACATATCTATTTCTAAAGTTATCTGCAGATATTAAGTGTAAAGCATAAACAAAATATATATATTACATCACCAATAGTAGGTACATTTATTATTGCTATACTTAAGACATCAAATATTATTGAGGTTCGTAAATAATAGTTACCCGTCCTGTTATTTATCATTACGATGTTGATCAAAAAAGGAAAAAGATACCAAATAACTTATTTAACGACTTCAAATGACTGTAGACTTTGTGGGTCAGTCCCATAGGGTGTTTATTCTTTGCTTAAAACCGAATATGATGCTTGGAGCGATTTCGATTTCGGATACATGAATGCGTGCAAAGGATTTGGACTGTTTACAACTTCGTGGGTGGTTATGGGCGTGGCGCATTCTATCCTGCTCTTGCTGATGGACCCTGTGTGCTTCTCTCTCATCCACGGGCCGCTCCCACAGGACCCTCTTGTTAAATTACTTTTTGTTCCTCTCAACTCTCTTTGAGAAATGGTCAGACGGGCAAATATTTACTCACGATTCTTCTCTACTTCGAAAATCTTATTATCATACTTCCACAGCTTAGATGAGTCGTTAATTTATCGTTCATTGCACATTTGATCTTATTAGTAATTACTGATATTTACTGATTTTATATAACCTATAAATATGGTTAAATTTACTATGTTTTATTGCATATCCTCGTAGCAAAGCGGTAGATTACCAGTTCGATTTCCACTTAGACTCAGAAATATATAAATAATTTTATATATACATATAATCAGGAAAATGTATAAAAACTAAAAAACAAAGCGTGGCATTGAGTTCTGCCTGTGAACACGCGATGTCTGGAATTCGGGCGGAAAATAGAGAACGTAGTCGTACCACTAAGTTCCTTCTGCCTCCTTAAGTTATATAGAGAAATGAAAGTGATTGAAAACAAAGATTAAAATACAGGTTTTTCAATATAGCGTATGTGTGTCTATTTAAAATACAAAAGCATCAGGAGAGTTAATGAATCATATTTGATAACAAAAACTATAAAAGAAAAATTAAAAGAAATATTGGTTGCGCTACGGCTTCACTGATATTTTATTACGTATTTAGTATTTGTGTAAATGTCAATTTAAATATATGAAAATAGAATATTGGTAGAACTTACAGCTGAGGAATATTAATAAGCATAAATTAGTTTTTAGTGAATTATTAAGATATGAGGCCACCCTGGTGTGGCCGTGGGACACAGTCTGACTGTAAGCGTGGGTCCGGTTCCTACTCGCTGGTATGATCATTATTAAATTCGTTTCATGACTTCACAAAGGTGAACCAGATAAAAGCATTGAGTTTGCTACTCAACACACAATATATTGAATTCGGACGGAGAATGGAGAATGAAGACACTCGTTTTGACACTTGCTTCTCTCTGACTACCCTGTTATTAGGGAAAAAGCGTACAGCTAAAAAAAAGATATATCACATATATATCGACGTTTTAAACCAATAGAGTGAGTAGCTTTAGTTTTATTAAGATCCGCATGTTTAAGGGTTTACTTTTAGCGGCAAAGTATAAAGATGGATTCGGACCGCACACAGTCCAGGCGATAAAGAAATTATCTTCCCAGCTAACGAGCCACGCACGTATCTAATTGGTACCCTGCCGAAGCTGATTCATTTATACGTTCCACTACAAAGTGCGTTGGGAATTGATGATGATCTCATACGGTATCAATAAAATCTTGTAATATTTATCTCATATAACGATTTTTTAAATTTTCATTACGTGAAAAAAAAATTAAGAAATATCTTCAGTCGAGCAAGATATAAAATTAAAATACTATTTATAAAAACCTAGACATAGTAAGCTATGACTATAATGAATCAAATATTGTCAGTTAGCGAAGGGCCAATAATTTAAATAAATGAAGTAAAAGCATTTATAAAAAAACTTACTTTTCAAAATACCATAAAAACAAAATTATCATGTTACGGCAAGTTTGAGCACGTCAAGAGTCTTAGTAGTCTTGGGTTTATAGATAAGAAATGCATTTCGTCAATACAACGATGGTCTTCGTACAAATAATACCTCACAATCAATGTCTCCAGGAGTTTTAAAATAATGAAAAAAACTGTGAGTCATGCAACCGTGAAAGCATGAATCACAATACATACTGCTAACTACAAAAGTAAAAAAAAAAAAACCAACATTTTAATAATTTTAAAGATTCTACAATTGAATGACTTAAAGACAGTACATTAAGGCTTTCATAACAAAGTTTTCGTAAAACATTCATATAAAACATATCTCAGAGCTTAAGTGACTACTATTACATTAAATACTTGAAACAATTCTTTGTTAATATGTGCACAATAGTTAATGTTTCTGAGTAGAGTGGCTAGAACTCTCTGAAGAGGCCGAAGGCGCTTTCGCACAATGCCGATTAGCTGGCATATAGACAATTCGACAAAACAAACACGTCAAAATTCTATCAAAATGACAGTGACACTCTGGGAAAGTTAGAGATGCTCAAAAATGAGGGGCTTATTAAGATAACGATATGTATTTTTAAAAAGCTTTATTACTGTACGGTATCCTTTTGTAATGTAAATAAAGAATGCCTTATTAAAATAATAGCTGTTGTTTTTTACATATGGCTTAAACTTAAACTATCTAGTAGTTTTTATATCTGCTACTGATGATAAACTTCAAATTACCTACTTTAAATTTTGTTTTATTATTATAATTATAATTTACAAAGTTCATTGTAGGATAAATTGTTATTTTAGATTGATTGGCAAAATTTATTTGATGAATTTAAATATCTTTCTAACATTTATTTTATCTAATTACGCTCTAAACTTGTGACTTCAACAAGTATTAAATTAAAATAGTAACGTAAAACGTGTACAACATGCCAATGCGCTGACGCATATCAGGTAAATAAACACGGCTACTTTGCTCGGCTACGTAGGGTCGCAATAGTTTCGAGTGTAAATCAAGGTAGTGGCGCTAACGCGCTATTTAGCTACGTATATAACAGCATTTGTGTCTGAAATAAGCGCCACCAAAAAAATATACCGACGGAAGTAAGCTCACAAAGCGAATACCATCGAGCAAAAAATATTAAAAAAAACTGCATAATGCGGTCGAGAGGCAGTGTGGGCTTCGACCGCTCTTGTAAAATTTATAACAGCTCTATTTTGTTTACCTGCTTGACTCCGCTTTATATTGTCTTGTAATTGGAGGCATTTGACGATGAGTTATTAATTTATTAGCCGAAGTTTCGCTTTAGTTTTTACAACAATGCGAAAATGTAACTCATGTTTGTCTTTTGTGCTTGCTTATAGAACTTGCACAATTTCATAAAATCTAAATTTTTTTCATTGATGGTATTAGTAAATTAATATTCTAAAACATTTATTTTGGACAATAAGTGACAGTTGAAGATTATTAAATATTGGGGGAAGAACTGTACATATTGCAATGAGACGGAATATCCTACAATTTCATAGATTCACCGTGCCCGTGAGAGGCACAATGCGTTGCCAGAGAAGCTTGAAGTAATATTAGGGACTTGTGACCAAATAAATCACAGGCACTTTTTTTCAAAGTGAGAGTTAATTCACTCTCACCTCAACTGTCCAAACTCCTCTTTATGCACCTAAGCAAAATTTGAGCAGACCAAGAGAAATATTGCAGTAGTAGCGGCCACATTTCATGCGTTTAAAAAATGACATGGTAATAGTTCTAGACAAGTCGACACCTCTTAGTCTATTCTAGCGCATACAAATTACCTGTAAACTCCTAGTCAGTTCGTTGGTAAGTTCAAAGTACTTCTTTTTTATACTTGTTTAAATATAATAAAAATATATTTATATACGAAGCTGAAGAGATGAGCACGTGTTTGTAATTTTTCTTTAGGAGACAAATAAGCACTGCTTCATACTACCACCACCTCAATGCTGCGGATTTTTCTGTTCAACGAATGTATTATGTTTGCGATGAAAAAACTGAAAAAACATGGTGTGGCAAGAAACAAGAGGAAATGGGAATAGATGAAGTTTCAAGTTTTGTATTTTATCATCGATGTTAACAATAAACACCGTCGTCAATGAAATGGAGTATTCCTTCGGAGTGTGGTTCGTAGATTTGAATTTTTTATAATAAATACTAGATTTATATTTTCACATTTTAACTTCCTATAAAAACTCAATTCCTCTCTTTTCTCTCTCTTTGAATCCGTCCAAGCTCTCTGACTACTAAATAAGCCATACGTTGTATCCATCAATGTCGAATAACACTAGAAAAGGCCAATACTGTAATCTAGTAAAAGACATTTATATCATGACTAGCGGTGCCCGCCACTTCGTGCGAATGGAAATCTTGAATAATAATAAAAGTAGAATTCTAAAGAAAATATTGTTTTGTTATATGTACCGTGTAAATATTGTTTTGGTATATACATACATATGCATGAACTATAAAACGATTAAGACGTATATTACGATATTTAGAAAATGTATAAAAATTTGAACGCAGCGGGATATGAACCCGCGCCTCTTGAAAACCGTTTAAGCGCTCTGACCGCTAAGCCATGCGATCTACATCCAGCTAGGTCGAAATTCTTATACGCTTATTACAACTTATATTTGTTGTTAACTTTCTAAATATGTCTTTTTCAATTTCCTAAGTGTGCGAATATCACTTTAAAAATATAAAAAATATAAAACGATTATTATAATATTACAAGCACTCCAATTTTATTAATTGTATAGATAATGCTAGTTTAAAAAGACGTCAAATTTTGTTTAAATGTAACAAACTCTGTACTAAGTATACTCTGTAATAATTAAAATTTGTGTATAATTATTGCATTGAAACGTATAACTTATAATACAAATTTAATACTAATACCAAAAAAAATACCCTCCAAGATTTGCACGTCACAACAAGTGCTGACAAGTTATTTTATGACTAAGTTCTATAAACACAAACCGTAACATATGATTTTTGCTCGAAAGTAATATAACAATACTGAATTGAAAGTATTTTAAACGTTATTATAATTAACTGAAATAATTACATTGACCTTTTATCTGATTTTATATGGTTTGTGATGCGCTGAATCCAAAAATGATTCATTTTGCCGAAGCACGACCCGTTTTTTTTTTACAAATATGGCACTTACTTATCAGAATATGTGGGTGAACTGTTGATTATTTAAAAAAATATATTTTTTAATTTCAAATAAGCTTAAGAATGGATTTAATTAAATGCCAAGACAATTATTCTTTTGGTACATTTTCAGTTATGAAAGGCATCTGGAATGTATTATTTAGAATCTACTTTTTCTTTCTTTGTACGAAATTGATAATTTGCTGGATAATTTGCTGAAAATTCTCACGAAAATAGTCATATAGTAAAGAAAATGTATATTTATGATTATAGGACAACAAACTGTTGAAAATATATCAACGTTCCTTTTGATTATTTTTATTGTAGCTCAAAAACTATTCGCTAAGACTCTTTTATTATCACTTTTCAGACGAGGCCGGAGGTCGGGTAGTGGAGGCGAGAGTTAACGAATTTTAAAGGGGGAATTTTACTGCTTTTTGCTTCGACCTCCTCTTTCTGCAATGCGATGCACGCACAGTGAATCCATGGACTGATAAATTTCATAGTTTTGTCAAGAGACAATGGGCAATCGTTTATATTACTGAGTAACTAATCCCGATTTATCTGATCGCCTTATAGCTTTTAGCTAGATTTCTGTAAGAATCTTACACTTAGGCATTATTTACTTACATAAGTAATGAGTGATATAGTTGAAAGCGCGGAAAATCACGATTAATGGAAACTTTTGTATGATGAAAACCTTGACAAAATGCCTACAGAATAGTATTATGACGCCGTATCTATAAATTACAATTAGCAATGACAACAACTAATTATTTCCATAACCACGAGCAATGGGAGTTATTAAGTTATTTTAATTATATTACACGAATAAATTATATTATTAATGTGAGATCATATAATACATTTTCCGTAAAAATATTTTTTAATAAATAAAACCAAAAAACATATAGCTGTTTTGTAATAAAGATATCGTTTACATACCTAGTGACGGCTAAATAATATAATTGCAACTAGATAGATACTAATCATTTTTACAATATGCTTTTCAGGTACATGGATAAAATGTGAAGTCACTTCTTTCAGATGTATGTAAGAAGAAGAAGGATGTATGTATATTACACATTATAATTCTTTATTCTACTAACACAATTTGTTTATTTAGAATTTTGTAAATAGATTAAAGCTTTGGAATGTTATGACGTTTACTGACAAGTATAACGTTTTTGCAACGCTCAAACAATAGAAAACATATCCAGTCTATAAAACCCTCAAAAGTAGTTTTTCTAAATATGTATTAAATAATAAAGATATTTAATAGTCAAAAAGATATTGATTACAATGACAAGGTATACAAAATTATATTCGTTACATTTCCACACTGATGCCGCCTCCATGTCTCGAACGATACGCAACCATCGAACCCAAATATGACACGATGGAATCATTACTATTATAATTCATATGTTTCGTACGTAATGCGGAGTACAACTGAAATTGATAATTTTACTTTTGTATTTATCGAGCAATGGTAGCGTTGTACGAGGTAAGTGATGTTTTAAAAGCCATCTAGTCAGTAAGCGTTCTACACTAAGCGGCACCTGCAGACGAGTGTGCCATTTACATTGTAATGCACGTACAGCCTCCAACCAGTTCGATTAGGAGGGGAATGCTGTCTACATACTTACTAAGCTCAGTAACTGATAAAGTTTTGTTAATGCGTAATACATTTGAATTTAAAGTTCAATTTATACTCAACTATCATAAATTGTTTGCTACGTATTTTTTGTTATTAGAGAGAAACAAGTAAAAAATAAAATATATTTTACATTCAAAGACGTAAAAATAAATAAGTTTACTAAAGGTAAATAATAAAAATATAATTTCCAGCCGTAGCATAAGTTTCTTAAGGTAGACCCTTAAGTCTAACGCGTAAGTTATTTTATATGTATGACAATAACAAAACATATGTACACAAGTACGTGATTGATTCAGGTGCGGGGTGTGAGGACGTGGGGGGTGGTTGAGAGGAGGGGGGTAAGACAGCGGCAGTGACCGCTGCAGCCAGGTGCGTGCGGCCATCGACACCATAAAATTAATAACCCGTCGAGCCTCCTAACCAATGCACTCTGAGTCCCATGTGCGCTCCATACTTGTTGACGAAAACGGGCGTTCGTAGTCCAATATTCGTGACTACTCGCAATACATAAATCTCATCAATAATCTTCTTAGCGATTGTAATAGATTGTTCTTTTATTCCATTATATATGAAAAAAAATGTATTTTGTATTATTATATTTACAAAGAGGACTTTCGTTTTATACAATATTATGCTTTTCCTTTCACATAATAATTATTATAAGTTAATGATAAAAGACTATTCATAACATATTGTAGGTTCTAAACGTATAAAACCTACAATATGTCATGTGAATACTATCCGCAGCGGGCGCCAAATACATTCATTACCTCAAATTATTGCAGCTTTCGGATTTCTTTTTTTTTTATTTTTTCTAATACACGTCAAAACGACGTAAAATATGCTATTTGAGTTTAACTAATATAATAATATAAATAAACTTAGGTATAAAGTATCAAGATGAAGAAATTTGATATAATTATCCATGTCAAAACTTTGTACTTACATAAACAGATAAAAATAATAAGTCATTAATTATCTAAAGCGTTTTCATAATGTTCTCAAATGTAGTATGAAAGCGCTTTTAACTCTTATCGAATTGTTCAAGTTACTGCGTTCTCGGAGTTATGTCTCGACATTATAGGGAATGTAATTGATTTTTTCTTTATTTTTTTTACTAATTTCTGCAGGACACATCCGCTGCATCTAAGTAAGTATCTTGCTATATATAAATTGCACAAATAGATAAGGTATAATAATATGTCAATTAATATTATGACAGTAAGTGAATAAATGTCGCTTATAATATTCGGATTCTCATAGATCACCATGCACGTACCCTTCAACGCGGTCATTATACAGGTGGATTTAAATTAGTATTTAATAGCGGCTTTGAATGTGGACTAATGCGGTCCGAGGTGCGACGGACGGCGGGAGGGGACTGGAGGAGCGGACTCCGAGACGGTGAGTCTGCCTGACAAAGAAGGATTTTATCCGCTCGATTTAGCATGAAATTGGAACACAAAGTGAATAAAGCCACAGATTGTAAACATTACGAGATTCCTGTTTTTTATTGCGGCGTTTAAGTTATATAAAGTTTTTAGTTTTATTAATCACTAGTGACCACCTCGAATCCCTATTTATTACCTTGTTAACTAAGCGTAGCTAACAAAGCGAACCCTTGGTGCCAATTCGGCATTTGCGATGTTGTTAATTGGATATTTACTGTTTTTATGTACCTACCTATATAGAAATCAACTTTGGTTAAGTTTATATGAATTTAAACCTGATGGACGACATATAGGTACGTATAAGATAATACAATTTTCTCATTTTATATAAAATAAAATTTCGAAATCTCGTAAATGGCTACGACTGTAATTCATGGGTGCCGCCCGTTCCCACGCGGTATTGAGCCGCTTCCACCAGAATGAATGACTCACTGAACTCGAAGCTCCATTTCCACAAGTCATAGTGCAATTAATAATATACGGCATCCTGTCGAATTATCTCTCGTCGTGGCAGGGGTCCGAGCGGCTTTAATTTACCACAATGGAAGATGGTTCTGAGAAGCGACGGTCGGCGAGGCGGGTCGATTCTTCAACGAAAACAAACAGAAAATAATTATCATAAAGATGAAGAGCGGCCGCTCGAACCTCGCCGCTGCTAATGGGAGCCCACCTGGCAGCGCGCCCCGCGCCCCGGCTCGCCCTACGCCGTACACGCTACACACATTCCTTGCCGTAACAGATTTACATACTACACTCTACAGCCCAACCAGCAAAGTCATCTCCGCTGCGACGGGGACGCGATTGTTTTTTGATATAACATTAACCAGCACAATACAATTATTTTATAAATTCCTTTATTACGCCTCACTACGATACATGTTTGAATAAACACTTTTTGATAGGACACGCTACTAAATGCCACATTGGATGTGTTAATCACCCCTTCTTATTGGGACTCAAGCATTTTATTTATGAATTGATTGATGGTGGAATATAAAAATAAAAATATTGGACTAAAAATACTTCTTTGCATAATAAAAGACACCGAACTTAATCTCTACTAATATAAAACGTAAGTACTTACCAATATAGATATCCCCACTTGGAGATATGTTTAAATTAATTTTATTTCTTCTCTGGCAAAATACAGCACAGCGATGAGTTTGAAATTTGTCAGACTACTGTTAGACACCACCTAATTAACATTGCTTTAGATATTAAAATTAAACAATAAAGCTCTACGTCTTGGCAATAGTAATGAAATACCAAGGGTATTTTTCATTTATGGCGTAATTCATACCAACTTACGTCATCTGTACCAATTGGGTAGTTTTGATACTAACTTCTCTCTTATTTAGAAGATACACAGAGAAAACACTCTGTTCTCTACTTCCATACCAAGTTTGATATGGGGTAATAATTTAACTTTTATATATACATAGATAAATAAGTCAGGGGGCCGATAATTAAGAAATGCTACAGAAAATTATCAATTTAGAAAAAAAAGGAATAAACCTAACGCGAATTGGAGTGATGGTTATTACTCATGAACAGAGATGTCGTTGATGACTTGACGCGATACAGAACAACTTATGAAAAGGACAGAGAGAATCCTCTTAAACCAAGACCAATTACCAGTGCTGTCAACAGTAATACCTTCAGACTTGTACTGTACACTAATTCCGCAAGCTAGAATCAACTGCAGCTGTTTTCTGATACTGAAAATAGGAGTAATTGGTAAGATTGGTACAATACACTCGTAGATTTACTGAATATTTGTCAAACTTTACAAATAAGTTAATAAAGAAATTATTGTTAACACGCTTATAGATGATTTTTATTGTCAAGAGTTTTTTAGCATAACATATAAATTTATAAACTGCATTCCATATATTTGAACATAAAATAAGTTGAGCTAAAACAGTCATTTTATAGAGAAACGTGTGTTTTCTATGTTTTTGTAAGCTTCAAGGTTTCTTCATTAATTTCTTTGATTATAGATTTCAGTTTGATTAAAATAGGTGCGTATCACATAGGTTACAAAAACTCATATAAAGTAAAAAAATAATACGACTGTTCGGAAAGCCCCAACCCGGCAAAATCCAATCCCCCCCCCCTCCTCTAATAAATAAAATGCAAAAGGACCCACCTAGCCCAAGTTAAAAAGTAGTTATTTTATCATATTAATAGTTCAATAGTAAATAGTATCATAAATGTAGATCATGCAAATTATGCTACGAACAATCGTTTGACGAGAGAAAATGCTATTGGACACAAAGAGTTTAGCTTCGCTCAGTTGAGCGATTCAGTTAAATCATATCGATATAAATCTTCTTTGATTTAGCTTCCCGACTACCCCGAAGTCAAAACGGAGAACAAAGCGTCCAGTGCAATACATACATAATTTTAATATGAATTTTGGTATTAAGCAAAAATTAAGCTTTCATAATATAAATACCACCGTATTGATGTACATAAAAGAACTATTCACGGTATTCAAAAAGACACAAAAGTCGCTAGTTATTTTTATCAAAGCAGTACAGTTAACAGCACAATTAAAGTCAAATGAATACGATAACAGTTTTTAAGCGACACTACCTACATATCCTGAGAAATAACCAATAGTGAATGGAAGAAAAAAACTTTCTTATGTACCTATCAGTATCGCTCGAGATGGCCGCTACTTTATCTGAAGAATGTTACATAATCTAGGGTACACGGGGATTTTACGGTACATTTTTTTTAAGAATCTTGGTCACTTTTCAAATTTAAAAATTCTTTTTTTGACTCGTTAAGCAATTTAAAATGTATGTTACTTAATTCTTAACATTTACAAATTACATGAGAGATGAGAAAAGACTTACTTTTAGATATTTTGGGTTTTGTTAAAACGTTAATCATCAGCCATTGTAGCGCATTGGGACAGTACTAATTGGCTGTAAACGATTGGTTGTGGGTTCGATCCCCACTCAGGGGAATAATTTAAATTATTTGCTTAAATTATTCTCATTTCTCCACTCTCAGGACAAGACAAAGTTAGGAGTTATATCCCGCCACTCACACAATGTCTCTATTTCGGGTGGAAAGTGGAGAACGGAGTTTCTTGACATTAGGTTCTCACTGACCATACTGCTATGTGCGAAAAGCATGAAGCTGTAAAAAAGGGAAATCTAAACACAAGTTAAACAAAGTACCTACCTGTAATTTTCAGTTAAATTATGAAACGGTAATTATTACAAGTAATCATTATTTATATTAATGCAACTCTCTAGTTTACTATACTGAAAATATATTTCAGGATTTCTTTTATATTAATAGTAAGTTCACGACTTAACTTAATAAATGTAAACATTCAGGCTTTTTCATCTATTTTTCTTATTGACTATTTTATGCATGATAACACAAATTTACGCAACTGCTATTATAAAATTAAAGTTTAAATACCTTTCATTGTCTGACCAATTAATTAATTAATACACTTACTTACTTGTCTTATTACAATATCTACGAATTTACCTAAACTTATAAAATACATTTAAAACAACTAATCTATACTTACACTTACACCTATTGAACACATAATTACTACCTTTTTTTTCATTTAATTGTAAAACCGCAAGCTATTGCTTACTTAAAAACCAATAAAAGAATAATACTAGATAAGCAGTGTGTAGGCACTATGAACATATAACAAAGTTTTTTTAAAAAAAAAAACTATACATTATATACCTAAGTACAATATATTTACTAAGATAGCCTATATGCTATCCTCGTACAAAAAAAACATTTTTTCACATTTAAATACAATAAATTAACAGGTGCTACGAATGAGTCAAACAGACACGACAAAGCCGTAAAAGGTATACGTTTATTTTTTGGACTTCTAAAAAGAAATTTTTAGAAACTATTCGTCACGCTACCAAAATATTCTAATTATTATCATGTTAAAAGGGTCTCACTTTAAAGATAAGTCTATATTGTCAGCAGTTTGACACTGCGACCGCTATCGACCTGTGAAAGGCAGAGATAAAATACTTACGGAATTCTTCGAGGGACTAAGACGATATACAGTTTTTCTTATTCTTTTTTCGGTATCGACATTTCTGAACTGTTTTTGCAAAGATTCCGCCTCATATCGGTCGGGTGGTCCATTAAGACTGGAACAATGGCCCACTCAGTTTCTATTACCAATTTTATCTATATTTAACGCAGCTTATGTGAATTCTGGCGGTGTTTTTTTACAAATTGTGCTAACGATCTATAGGTAGTCATTAAGGAGATAAGTCGCACTATTGCTTTATTGTTTTTAAAGATAAAATAATAATATTCAAAAGACATATTGGATACATAGGTAACAGTTTATATAGAATATGCAAATTAAAAAAGACGATATTATAGCATAATTGAACTCATATTCAAAAGACAATATAAATAAGAAACATATGTTTTTTAATTATTTTTATGACATTTGCATGATCATTAATTATCTAACAACGATTGTTAGACAATTAATGATTGATTGAATGTGACAAGAATAAACAACTACAAGCTTAGACATAAATAAAGCGCAATGTTAAGTTTTTAGAGTTACCGGTAAAATATAAATTAAATTAAATTTTCAAATAATCAGTGAGGTGCCTGTCAACGTACTAGTGTATGCTTCAAAGTTTTTACTAAGTCATGTTTGTATGCTTTTTATTAATTACTAATAAGGCTACATGAACCAGTAACATACCTTTTTAACTGATACATATCAATAATCATTCCACAAAATAAAGGAATGCGGAGAAGAAATAATTATTGCTTAGTGTAAGAATTTTATCAATTATGTTAGTCCAAAGCTGCGGGTGGCGACCGCAGCGGGAAGCCGCCTGACTAACGTGGAAATAGCTTCCCTCTTGTAGGTCGAATTAACTGAATTTACTTAGTTAGTTGTTTACTCAGTCTTACGAGTAAGGAACTCCTGCAAGAAGGCTATTATTTTCAGTAATTAAGTATGTTTAGCTATTACTTAGAGACATAACTTCATTTTAGATATAAAACTATGTATTTATTCCCAGTATTTATTTACTCGAAGCTACTATTTTATATAGCCTAATTGTAATAACCTTTCTACTCTTAACGTTTCAAAACAATCAACACGCGGCGAGCAAATGACGCAAAATTGAATAAAGCAATACCTAAATGTTTATTTACACTCTCCTTTGAAAATTATTTAATTTTACACCATGCGAAACAAAAAACAGTACGCCGCAATGTTTGTAAACGGACACAAAAAGACGGCTGAGAGCCTTGAAGAGTGCAGCCAACACGCTTCATCCTAACCCATTTACACAAGGTAAATTAAACTTTCATCACACCACGATTAACTCAAACTTCAAAGGCACTTTTGTATTCAAATGTGCCTAAATATAACGTAGGGATAAAAAAGCATCAGCTTTATGGCGTCACCTATAAGGTTCAAATTAGATTTAATTTTGAGATCCCAGCCATGGAAACTTCGGAATTGGGCACCCAAATATGTTTACCGATAAATCACGCTCATTGTTTGAATAAATTTCTATTTCGAAGCATTACCGTGAAGCGCTGGCCACGAGATTCGCGCTAAACACTGTTTCGCCGCAAACATGGGAAGTGGCAAGTTACTTGTTAGAATAGGTTTCGTATAATAACAATTTCCAATTTGTTGTTATTGTTACAAATATTTCGTAATCTAAATTTGAAGGAAATGAGTATAAATGCTTGCAAAAGTCTATTTGAATAAATAACCGTGTTTGCGTTCACAACTTACGCGTATCTAACGAAGAAATGTTCTCGTCCGGTTTATCCGTGTCAACTAATTAGACCTGAGTTTTGTTTTAAATAATATTAGATATTTAAATTTTATTTCAAACGTTAAGTTATATGTAATTACATAAATTACAGACTAATATACCCGGACATTCGGTCGCCGAATATTCTACGCAGAGCATATTCAAATATTCGGTAATCGGCCTGTTCACTATCCGTGCCATCTCTAATACAAATATATATTTTAGAACACGATGTTTTAAATAACTACTGTACAGTTTACGGTAGACCGTGATTAGGTACATGTAGACTGTTAAGTTTGTATTAAATTCACTGTATTTTTTGTTATATTTATTTATATAATTAAAATTTTAACATAAATTATTCATTATCAAGACGAGCGAATATTGTCTTATAATTTTACATTATATTGTTTGTATGGTTTGTAAAGAATGCGCGTTGGGTGGCAATACCTCTCGTTGTACTTTTTTCATCTTGAGAAAATCGAATCCAATTATAACCTGCGGCTTAGGAGTAGTGTATAAAAAACTGTCCATTTTGTAGTTTTCATTAACAAGTAAGCAAATTATCACTCAAATTATATATCTCTATACATATTCTAAATTATGTACTTTGAAAAATGTTTGTTAATATTTAACATTTGGTGCAGGCGGCCGCGGTTGTCTTCTGTGTTAGCGCTTAGCATGTAATAAGTTTCATTTTCATTAATTAAACTTTATCACTTTAAAATTTTAGTTTATAGAGAGCTTTTATTTGATCGTCTTGTTAAGTATAAAGTTACTAATCAAGTAATATTTGTATTTTGTTTCGTAGTCTAAAACAAGTAATATAACTAGCAAGATGTTGACATAGCTAAGTACTAGTAACTAAGTGTCATTGTAAAATCCGTATTTGTCTCAAACTTTAACTCCAAAACAAAAAAACTCAAATTTTTAAGTCTCCAGTTAATAAACTACAGAATCCAATTATGTTAGTGTGCTTAGTTAGTACCCTTCCAGAAGAAAACACCGACTCATAAAATCAAAGTATTTATATTCAAATAAGCTATTATAAGAAACTTCGTCAATTAACTTAAAATAGGCAGAAGGTATTCTCAGTCAGCAGTTCTACTGCCTATAGAAAGCATAAAGCTCTCTCCTAGCTTTGATTTTTTTGAATTTCCTCTTAAGTTTGCTATATTCAATAGGCAGTATTGTGATGCAATTTTACCTTCTTTTTAATAGCTAATATCGCATTAAAACTAATGTAAAATTGCGTAAAATACTCAGTACCTACACTGCAACATAAACTGATGGGTAAGAAGACACATAAGTATCTTCACAATTTATGATAATAATAGAAATATGATATGTAAATATATTGAGTTACCTAATTTATAATTGTTGATCACTGTACATGCAAGATATATGAGAAAAAAATATTATTGGGGCACGCTAATCTCTTTGATGCAGTTTTGACTTTTATTACTGACTATTTTGAGTGTTTATTTTATTTGAATTGGTTCATAAATATAAAAGCTACAACAATTTCAATTATACATTTAAGCAGTTTGTGATTTAAATAAGAACGCAGGCGGATGAAAAAACGATATAGTTAATTATATATGTATATATAATTTATGCAGGAGAACCAATAGGGTCGCAAGTATAAAATATTTTTAATATGATAAGTGTAACGGAAGCCGTTTTAAATTTTAGCGCCATCTATTATCATGTTACGCCATATCAAAATAGATACAATGAATTACCAAACATAGATATAATTTTTTTTTTTCGAATGTGTAGTTTGCTGTTGGCCATAGTGGCCTCTACAGCGTCACGCGGGCTTTGTGGGAGGCCGAGCTAGATGAGCTCTGACCTTGGCTGGACCACCTTAGGAGGTGCCAGCTAATGAGATCAGCTTATCTTAGCTATGAAATATCCATTATGTAAGCATTTCGTTACAAATTGAGAATTTACAATTGGAAGAAAGTTAAGGAGCAGCTACTATTATAGATTGGTAAAATATATCAATACATCGGAATAACGATATTTTTAAAATAATCGATATTTTTAATTCGATATTTTTTTAAATAGCCAACGAAAGTATCATTTCTAAAAACATTCTAAAATCGTACTGAACAGTTAACGTAGCAAAGAGATGGGCGTGTTTCTTATAACGATGTAACGTAACACTCACACTAAGACGGCCCCAGAAAGAACAGGCGTACGTCAGCTACCTAATAATATAATTAATAGAATTGCAAAATATCTGTTATTTTATTTAACAGTCAAAAAATATCTGGATATTGCAAAATCTATATTTTTGACACTGCACGCATCGATTATTTATAATTCATATTTTATATGGTCAAGTGCAAATTTGTTCACACACATTAACATTTGCAGACAGAAAAAAAATTTGTTAATGTTAAGTGTTATTTTTCCATAATTTATGTAAGTTATTGCAAAATTTTGGAATGGAATCTTCATACTACTAGTAAGTAATTTTTGTCTACAATATCCCATAACAATCTCATAAGTAATTTTTTCTTGATTTTGTTAAAAGGTAGGTAGGTATATACAGGGCTAAAAGAAATCACCCTATTAGAAGATGCTCTTATTTTTGGCGCCCAATGTCAAATCTGTTTTGACATTTGTGAGCTAGACAGATGTACAGAGCGTTACACTCCCCAAGAACACGGAATAATCGTGTCTATAAAATGAACCCGTATAGCAATCAATTGTGACAGCTCCCATTTGGCCGATATCACCTTCTCGACTTGACCAGTAAAATGCGAAGGGTTCAAATAAACATAATCGAAAAAAGTATCACTTATAATAAAAAAAGTTTTTCATTTAGAAAAAAAAATGAGAGCCAATCAACATCGGATGACTTCTTTTGGCCCACCTTGTACAGACATTTCTTGTAAGCCCTACATAAATGCTCTTATAAGTCTATAAGTCTATTTAAAATTACTAGTGTTTGTCTTATTCCTTGAACAATTATCTTATTTGGTAATTATAACATAATAATTTAATTAATTCAATCCAATCAGAAAGTTTCCAAGAAGTTATGTCCACGAAACCCAAATAGGTTAATGTTACAAATATAGTAACTAATATAAACAATTCATAAAAGAATATGGTAATAGTTGATTCAGGTCATAAGCAATTTAAGAATTTGGTAGATATTTCATTTGTATTACCAATATGTATATCAGTAATAGAAAGGGAAAAGCCACCAGGTTGTCTGTCTGTTATATTTTTTACTAATTACGTAAAAATTGTTATAAAGATATATTTTTTTTGAGCCTTAAAGCTAAAGCACCATATACAATAGTCCAGTTTGTATAAGAAAACCTTTCTAAAAGTACATAACCTCATAGCCCATGTGTTGGGTAGGACTCATAGATGCATTAAAAGTTGATAATACATATTAAGTGATAGAAACCAATGCAGCGCTTGGTCTTACCCAAGTTGGGAAAGGCAAATATTTTATGATTGGTCCCCTTTTGGGTTGAGTTGGGATGAAACCAAAAAGCATCATTTACAATCAGACAGTCTCGTTGCACCACATGACCTCTATCAAAAAACATTAATTAACAATATCACTAGTTATTTCTTATGGAAAATAAAATGTATTAATGTTATATGCTTCAACTATCTTTATTATATTATTTTAAAACTACTATTTAAAATTAAAAATAAAAATTTAAAATGTTTCCTCTATTAGAAAACTTTTGATGGATTTATTATATTTTTCAGGTAGCATTTTAGTTAATTCGCTTCTTGTTAGCCAGGTTGGTTTGCATTTTTTGTCAGCCTGGCCTGATGTATAATTTGAGTAATAGAAGAACACCTGTAAAATGATATAAAATATATATTCAAAATCAAAATTGTAAGGGAAAGCTGCTGTTTTATAACAATCGCATTTCATATTGGCATTTATTATTAGTGAATATCAGTCTATATTACTATTTTTATAAATAGAATAATAGTCTGATATTAATTATAAATAAGTCTTATGAAAATTTACTATATATTTAACAAATTTATTATACATAAAAAATGTATTTAGAAAACGTATATATTTTGAAATGAAATAATTTTAACGGGATTAATCGCGTATAATTTTGGTATTCGAAAATACATTTTAGAAGCCGACGTTTCGAACACTTTGCAGTAGTCCGTGGTCACAGGTAGACTCGTGAAAATCAAAGAACATATATATTTTTCCAGCGCTCGTCCCAGCGCTCAGACCCCTAAGCCATGCGTTCTACATTCAGCTGCGTAGAAATTCTTAATACACTTATTACAACTTATTTTTGTTGTTAGCATCTCAGTAGAGAGATTTTTACAAATTTCTGCTACCCAAAGATTATTTTATGAACAATCGTTTGGCAAGAGAAAATGCTATTTATTAAATTTATTCAATTTCCAAACTGTGATTAACACTTTAATTAAATGTAAAAAATATTTAACACAGTTTTTTTTAAAAGTGTATTGTTCTACTGTAAAATTACACCTTTACATTATATATCTAACTTAATTATGGTATTTAGTAAAAGTTAAAGTTGCACTTTAATTTAAATATTCAGAAGTTTGTTTAACTTATAATTAGTAATACCGCTTCTGTACCTTTTTAGACTTTAGATTATGATTTTCAATAATATACAGAGTGATTTAGGAGGAAAATTTATAAGTATAACACTTGTATATTATAATAGAGTAAACCAGACAGTTTAAATCAAAAAATATATGTATATATTTGTTTTAAACTATATTTTTTTGCATTGTAAATGCTGGTTAAAGATACAACAAAACAAAGTAGTATGGAATTTAAACACGTCTGTAAAAAAATCTGAGATGGTATGAGTCTGTCTCCTAAGGAAAGCCACAGTAATATTTTAATCTTATACTTAATCCAAAAAGAGTTATTACGACTCTATAAGGAATACAATACTATTATATATCTAATTAAAACTCAAAAACTACTAAAATATTTCTTGTACGATTTCCCCGACAGATAGAATGAATCCGGATAAAGATTTATAATCTACATATAATTGATACATATAATTAGTAATGTTATGTATAAATTGCTTGAAATATACCCAATATTTTTCAATACAAAAAAACAAACAGATTGGCAGCTTTTGCTACAAATAATTCCACAAAGGTTTATGTCTATCTCTTAAGGATAACTGGCTATACACATCACATAACTTTCAATAAGAGCCAGTTATATTGTGGTAATTGTAAGACCGTCAGATAAACTGATATCATATCTTAATATAATACCTCTTAACACTATACAATTTTAAATTAAAAAAAAGTTAAATATTTTAAGAGTTAAAGCAAAATAAAAAGTAATAAGTCAGAAATACAATAGATAAAACCTATGACTCAAATCAAGGATGGCTAAATAAAAAATATAGGAAACTATAATTAAGCCCTACCACCCAAGCAAAGCTGGGCTAGACTGCTAGTTCCATATATAATGAAAAAGTTAATTGAATGTGTTGTATCATAAAAGAGTATAAACTTACTTTTGCACCTGTTTTGCCATTAATTTCTTTAGGGTATTTATATTTGTAAAAGCCACAAGGAGCATTTGATAAAAATTTTACTTGTAACTGAGGTCCACATTGTTCTAAAAGTATTCTTTCTGCTGTCTGTAAAAGTTTTTACATGTTTTTTAAATTAGAGATTTGCCCCAAAATGGCTTCATAATAAAGCTATGGGAATATATGATATAACAGCTATTTCAAATGAATATAATTTAACTTGAAAAACCAACATGATAAGAATAAATATTAGATATTTTTTATACTACTTTTTGACTATCAAAAAAGAATGCTAACTATTTTAGGGTTGTAATATGTACATTTTGGATAATTTATAAACAAGGTAAAATTCTTAAACAGAAATATAAAAAACATCTAGTAGTATTCTAACAGTATTTTTTTTATCTATATACCTGGCGTAAAGTTTCCCCTTCTTTCCAAGCACCCTGTGGTAAAATAGTTTTAAGGTCATTTCCTAATTTCACTTGAGTAACAAGAACTAGATGTCTTTGAAGAGATCTATCATTAGTACTTATATCATTTTTTTTATCTGCTTCTGAAATAATAATCATTTTGTTTTGTTAGTCTTTTAGATATTTTATATATTTAAATGTATTTTTTTAACATAATTAGCAATTTTCCAAATGAATATAATCAAATATTTGACAAAAAATTAACATAATTTAAATAGAGATGGTCCTTATATTTGTGGCATTTCTATATTTTTATATAATAAATGCAAAATATTGATTAATAACAAGCATCAATATATTATTTCTCCCAAAATTTCATTGATAATATATGAGAATCTATCAATACCTGTTATAACATCTGCAAATTTAAATAGATTTAATTCCTCAGATACAGAATCTTCAAAATCTTGAGCTGTTATTTTACTGACAGCCTCTAAATCAACATCTATAGATTCATTTTTAAGGAGCTCTGCCTGTATTCTAAAAATATTTCAATAATTGTTAATATTATTATATAATAAATATGTAAAAATATTATATTGTAAATTATATGTATTTATAATATAATATTTCAGTTTAAAAATAATAAGATGTTAGAGTGACTTACTTATCATTTTCACGTCTGATCTCATGATCAGACTTCAGACTTTTTTCAATCTCTGTTGTCCACAGTAAATCTTTCATTTTTGTCTGTACTTCATCAAGAGGTGGAGTAACAATCGGTAATCGCTCCACACATATACCAGCTACTACGTCCCAAGAAGATAATCCTGAAAGAGAATAAAAATATAAATATTATTCTTCTTACTTCTTAAAATATATAAAATTATAATGACAGTTATTTTTGATAAGAAATTACGTTCTTTACATATAAATTATATACTATCAAAAAAGGACATTACCTCGTAATAAAAAATGTTGACCAATTTTAATCTCAGAGGTAATCATTTTTCTCAAAAGCATTATTATTTACCCTTAAATATAACAATTTAAATAGTCACTTATTTATAATATTTATTTTTATCAAATAACCTTTCAATTGAATTGCATATACTGACATGGGTTTTCAGCTGTAGATTTTAGAATGTTGACACTTGTATCGCGACATTGACATAACACTAAATATATTATTTGGTAGGCAATATCAGATATCTAATGAAATCAATTTGTTTTAAATTGCAGCTTAGTTTACTAAACAATTTAATAGTAAACAATGAAACAGTAATCAAATATTACAAATCACATAATATTACAATGTATGTGAAAAATTTATATATATTTATATATTTTTGTATCATGTACTATAGCGAATGAATTTTCTTTAACAAGGTTACATGTTTTTAATTTATTAGTATATTTTTTCGTTACCTTGTAATACAGCTTCACGTCTTTTTTCTGCAGTGTAAAGACATTTTGATCTCTACTTTACACCTAAAATCGAGACATTGACATATGTTGAGTGGCGGAAATCAGCACCGCGCTTTGTTTGAGCCGTGAAATGAAAATATTTTATATGTTGTCCCAATGCGCTACGTTGGCCTCAATGTTTATAATCATCTTTTACGGTTCCAAATTTGAAGAAATCAAACCGATATTTAAAGGTTTTTGGTTTCGGTATTTACAGGTATTATGCATACCGATACCAACGACCGCTGCCGAAAAATAATAAAGGTACCTCGATATAGGTAACATTTAAAATACCGGTATTTACCTAAAATACATGTATCGAGTAAAGGCACTGGTACCCCGTGCGCCGCGCTACGTTGCCAAGCCGTGCATCAGCGGGCCGACAAAACATTATCCTTTTAATTTACAAATTGCAATACTGAAACCATGTGAGAATACGTTTCTATATTTTGGACTGTTTAATATTTTTATTGTTTTTCAAGCGTTACTTATTTTAATGAGACTAATTAAGTAAATGTATAAAATATAATAAAGGAAGATATATAATTTAGTAATTAACGAATTATATTGACAGGCCTTTTCCTCCCCCCTACTTCCTAGGCGTTAAAATCGATTTTAGTAATTTATTCTTATATATATATATATATATATATATATTAAGTATATATAGCTTTATTCGTTGTTTTTAAATATCTTCATTTATGGATATACAGTTAATACACTTTATTACCATTGTTATTATTATTTGTTAGACTTGTTATAATAATAAATATTATTAATTTTTAATTTCAAGTTATTGCAAAAATAGTAATATTTGTCAAGAAACTTCAACATCAAACATTACAATTTATGCGATAGTATAAAGTTGAAAATGAATAATAATTATTAATAACAAACTGAATAAGTTTAACAAATAATTGTAAAAGTTTTATATATTCACTGTACATAAAACGTGTAACTTTGGAGAGATTTACTGAAAGTATAGCTTTGGATAATGCTTAAAATCAAATTTAATTCATTAAATATTTCTAATCTCTACATATTTTAACAAAATAGTGTAAGTATCTACCAATTCTTGTAGTACATATTGGATTATTTAACTTAGAATGTTCATAAGATCCGTTATCCGTTATGGATCCAATATCTGTGAAATGCTTGACACTTTGGCGTTGCGTAGAGACGTTTCCTTTCTGTGCGTTCTCTACCCCATTTATGATTTTTTATAAATGGGGTAGAGTGCGCACAGTACATAACAGGCTGAAATTCCATCTTCACCATCTGGATACGTGGCACTACTTTTTTATGATTACATAGAGTAACCTGTATTCGAAAATACCGGTATTACAAGCCCTGGTTATAATATATTATCACGTATATAAAACAAGAAAAATATATTGATGTAATGGAATAAGTGAACTAAACCGCTGCAATCAACTTGTTGAATCAAATAAAAAAGTACTAAAAATAATGTTTCAATTTTCAATTAAATGACTTTTTGTGCTGCAAAAATATCTCTATTTATATTATTTTTTGATTCCGTTTTATGCGAAAACTGAAGTGCGCTTGTCTCTTTGCCTAAATCGTGCGTTAAATGCGAGCAATGTGTAATGATAAAAATAACTATTCATTTATTGAGAATTAAAAATAATTTCAAATGTTTGACACAAGAACTTAAAAAATTTTTCACAAAACTAAAGAACAGGTAAAAATCATTCCAAACGATAGGGATCAAGGAACAATATATATATATATATTTATATTTAAATAAAACAACTTGATGACATATAATTTTTCTTTTAAATTCTAGTATCATTACAGTCAGTATTTATATCGAATAAAATCGATTTTTCTTAGTATGGTTTGGGGTATGGCAACATCTTTCGATCTTTTCCGGCTTTAGGTGTCACTGAAAGTAAGCTGTGAATGATAGAAAATTTAAAAATCTAAATGAATCCTTATTAAAATCTGATTAATTTTGTATTCTATTAATTTTAATTAACGTTTACGCGATTGAGATTTAGTTTCTATTCGTATTTTGGAGTTAGATTGTTAAAAACATTACTCCTTGTCAAAGTTTAAAGAGGTTATGTTGATCTATGTCTTGTATTTTTAGGCCCCAACATGAAGCAAATCGTTGCTAACCAAAAAGTGAAAATCCCAGAGGGATTGACTGTTCATGTGAAATCACGACTAGTGACAGTGAAAGGTCCTCGCGGAGTGTTGAAAAGGAACTTCAAACACTTGGCTGTCGACATTCGCATGGTAAACTCTCGGTTATTAAAAGTGGAAAAATGGTTTGGATCAAAGAAAGAGCTTGCTGCAGTAAGAACTGTGTGCTCGCACGTTGAAAACATGATCAAAGGTATTTATTTAATAAGTATTATTATATGTATTTAATTAAACATCGTTCTATTTAATTATTTACTATGTAATTATATTCCTTTTAATCTTAAGCTCTTTTAATCTATTTATTGTTATATTGGTTCTATATTCAGATCGTGAAATCACTATGATTGTCACATTTGTAAAATGTTTACTTTTTTGATTTCAGATATTTATATTGCTTGTAATATTTTTTATTCTAAAGTAAGTGTACATTTTTAGGTGTAACCAAGGGATTCCAGTACAAAATGCGTGCTGTATATGCCCATTTCCCCATCAATTGTGTCACCACTGAGGGAAACACACTTATTGAAATCCGTAATTTCCTTGGAGAAAAATACATCAGGAGGGTAAAGATGGCACCAGGTGTGACTGTTGTTAACTCTCCTAAACAAAAGGATGAGCTCGTCATTGAAGGTAACTCCCTTGAAGATGTTTCTAGCTCAGCAGCTCTTATCCAACAATCTACAACAGTCAAAAACAAAGATATCAGAAAGTTCTTGGATGGTCTTTATGTATCTGAGAAAACCACTGTTCTACAGGATGAGATATAAGGACATTAAATTTATAAGTTGAAATACAATCTTTTATTTATTACCTTAGTCTATTAACTTTTACAATACTTTATTGAGATTTTTATTACATATCATATTATCCTTTTTTTCAATTTTATGATTTTTACAAATTAATAATAAATACTAATGAATGAAATTCCTAACTAATGGTGTAATATCACATCAATTAGATATACATTCTTGAAAAGTATATGAATAGGGAATGGTTTTTCACTTTAAAGAACATTTGTTCCATTTTCTATGAAGATTTGAATTACTTGAGCCACATTAAGTTTCTACATATTGTTATGTATGTCAAAAAACTAATTTTAAAATAATTTTGTGTTCCTTTTCAAGACTAGTGTACCCATATATGTTTAAAATACAAATTAACATCCGGTTGGAGATATAAGAAACGTTAATTCTTGTAAAACCCTTATATCTCAGAAGTTGTTTGCATATCAAAATTTATGTTCCTGTCTGCTTCTCCTATTTAGTGCACTATAATTTTATTAAAGTTATTGTCTGTATATTGATAAGGAAATATTATTTGTTGTACCCAAACTAATATTTTGTAATTAATGATTATTTTGCATAAAAATATTTGACCGAGCAGCTATCTCAATTGGCAGGTTATTATTCTGGTTGTACCATTCAAAATAAGGTACAGACCTGTTTATTTTTCCTGATTAATTAAATGACATTATTATAGAGAACCTTCGCGTCTCTTATGAATAGTAAGTACAACTAATTGAAGACAATAATCTATTATTCAAAGTTTATATATTATATGAGTGTAACTTGTTACTTAACTGATGAATGAGAAGTCCAGGGTGGGGGGCTTCAATCCATTTATCCCTCATGTGTGCTTATCAATTTGAAGTTTCAAATTATTGGATATTTGAAGTGGATTATTTTTAAGAATAGGAAAAAAAATCTGGTAAAAATAAAAAAAATAAGGGTATGAAAATGTCAAAGTCTATGCTCATGTTTCAAGTAGCACAAAAGTCAGCCTTTAGTATCTTACAAATGCTTTAAATCTTTGTTTTATAAAAATCGAAATAACATTGAAACAAAATTAGTTTTTTTGAATATTAAGAATTTCCACTAATTTTTATGAGCAAAAGCGAAAAGTTGGTATTGTATATATTTTTTTGTTAACATTTTTTAAAGTGTTATTCCCACACTTAGGAAATTACCATTGTTATTATTAATTCAATTTTTCGCTGCGTTCCAATTTTTATACGTTTTCTAAATATGTCTTTTTCAATTTCCTAAGTGTGGGAATAACACTTTAAAAAATGTTAACAAAAAAATATATATATTTAATAAATAGCATTCTCTCTTGCCAGACGATTGTTCGTAGAATAATCTTTGGGTAGCAGAAATTTGTAAAAATCTCTCTACAGAGATGCTAACAACAAATATAAGTTGTAATAAGCGTATAAGAATTTCAACGTAGCTGGAGGTGGGACGCATGGCTTAGCGGTCAGAGCGCTTGAACGGTTTTCATGAGGCGCGGGTTCAAATCCCGCTGCGTTCCAATTTTTATACGTTTTCTAAATATGTCTTTTTCAAGTTGGTATTGTATTTGCTAGAATTGCCTACTTCAAAAGTGAGTTGTTTCAGTATTGGAATTTCTTATCAATCAACTATAGCAGGGCCATATACTAATATGGTATATATATAAAGATGGTAAAAAATAGGTTCAGTATAACTCCATCTTATTGGAGCTAACGTCAATTTATGGATGGAAAAAATATTTAACAATTTTTTTTAAATTTTTCTATGAAATTCTGCAACATCTTAAAAGCGTTCTGTTCAGGTGCTTACCTAAATGAATGGCACTCATTACTTACCATGTATTTTTTAAGACATAAAACCGATTTGTGTCCCGATCCCGAGTTGAATTATCATAATAAAAATATTTTTTTATATAATATAAATACTTCTACTACCTTCTGTTTTCATGTAGGGAAGAGGGTACTCTGTCCCTGCGAAATACAAGCACTCCGTGGCTGCTTGAGCGTAGGTCAACGACCGCAAGGGCGCCCCCCGCGGAGCTCGAGCCTCGGCTTGCGTCGTCGACGGGCGGGGGTTGCTTTCGATAAAGTGAATCACAGTATATAAGTACAAAAGTTAAGAGCTAACGATGTCAGAGACACTATTCAGTTGGTGTAAATCCTATCTGGTTAATCGTACTTCGAGAGTACTGTTAGATAGTAATACCTAAGAACAGTACAGGTATTCTTAGGGGTACCCCAGGGCACAATTTTAGGACTCTCTGTTCTTTAATATATTTATTAATGCCATTTACAAATATGATTTGTATTTCGCTGACGAATTCAGCTCATTCATTCATTCAGCTTCTGCAAACAATTAAGACCATGAATTATGCAATTCTGCTTCAAAGTGACGTTAATGCTGTTGTAAAATAGTGTCAGCAAAACTTTATTCAGCTTAACCCAAGTAAATGTATTCATATGAAACTTACCAGAGAGAAACAACCATTGACCACCACACACACAATTTCAGGGACTACCTTAAAAGAGGTCAATGTAATTCCCCGTGGATCGAGTTACACTCTGTATACTGCACATTAAGTATGTATTACTTCTAATTTGCAGACGATGAGAGATGACAATTATTAATTTGTCTATTTATATATTTTAAAATAATGTATGAATGTTTCAAGATGTCGTGACGCAGTGTGGCAGCCTCTGACAGTTAACATGATTGGCTGTATGTTTCATTTCCCACTTAACATACAATGTCTTAAATTCTCACTACACTGCAATTTTTTTATTAACAAACACACATACTATATCGTCGAAAGTGATAAATCAAAATGTATGGAAGAGTTTTTATCTCTCTGCATATTCTGCCATGTGGGAAAAAAATGAAAAAGGCGTAAAGCTGAAACACATTGATGAGTTTGCATATGACGTATACGAATATGTTTTACAGCCATTTGAAAAAGGGACCAACAACTAAAATTTTACTCTCCTCTTTGTCCTGTCTTTTCAGTTAAAATCACTGTTTTGCTGTCTATGGTAATTAAGATATTTATACTGACGACTTGCACGTCTAAGATCCGTATGAGACATTTGCCTGGTTTCAGTTGATTTGTGTTTGTCTTTACAAACCATCTGGTCGCAGTTGTTGCTGTACACGTGAATATATTTACTATTACGCAATCCATTTTTTTTAGTTACATGACAGGTAAAATAAAGTAACCTTAAATAGTTTTTTTAAATAAAAAAAATAACTATTAGACCATTGTATTTAGGTAAAAATGAAAGATGGTAGTTTTAAATAAACAAGTGTAAAATTTTCAACGTAAATAATTTTATTCAAACTAGTCTATTGAACATCACTAACTGATAAACATTGTACATCTGCAAATATGGAGTTGATAAAATGTTAAAATTAACTAGGGGTTAAAAACATTATTAATACTTATATTTTATTAATATACACAAATTTAACACATTCCATTAATTTAATAGAATACCTATCTTAGCACAATAAAATAAATAATAATTAAAACAATTCATCTTTAATTGTTAATACATCAGTAAGAAACTTAAAATAACACGACAAAGTATACACATGTAGATCCATATAAGTTAATTCCATAATTTTTTATTACAATCAATATGTTACATGCATTTAATTAGTAAATGTAAATCATTATTCACATTGTATAGCTCTTGAGTTGAACTACGACATAGAAAGATTCATACACTTTTTAAGTATAACATTGCCTTTTTTTTTTAATTCAGAGATTAAAAACATCTTTGGTAGGAAAATATGAACAAAGTATATTACTGTAATAATGAAAAATAAAATATTACAATGTCAAGTTTAATATTTCTCAAAACGGTTGTCATGTGAATAGTAGAATATTTTATAAAATTGAGATAACATTACACACAATATAAACATACACCCTAAAATAGTTTAAGTACAAGGAGTAGTCAACTGATTGTGTAACCATGTGGAACGATCATAAATATTCTTAAGCGGTGAGTGCTCGAGTACAGTGCCATATTTGCAGATGGCCATCCTATTACTCCGTAAGAAAATAAAATTCTCAATAAATAAATGTCAAACACTATGCGGTGAGACATTTCACACCGTATAACACAATTTATTACTATAAAAATTATCAACAAACAACGTTGCACCTCGTCTAAATAAGTGTCAAAGAGGATGTCGGTGTGCACAATGTCATGAGATTCAATGGCTACAATATAGTTTGCCGCTTGAGCAAAAAATTGCGAGACGTGGGCGGTCGTTGATGAAACTTGGTGTATTTATATATATTTTGTACAAATTAAATAACATATAACACAATTGTTATGTTGTCCAAGTTAATAATGTGAAAGTATATAATAATAATAAGCGTTGCAGAATATAATAAAGTACACCGAGGCCCGCCCGCGGCGCGACGTCGCTTAGCCTAGCAGGACTTGCGTAAGGTGGGTTCGACTACAGTAAGTAATAAACTTTTATATCTATATTTGTCATATATTCGCATCATCCAGTGCACAAATTTTCGAGTTATTACTAATCGGACTATGTAAAGATTATAATATTTTAATGCTGAAAAATTCACAATTTACTCTAGCAATCTGAGTTAACAAATCAACACGAACAATATTATTTTAAATTTCTACAATATACAATTCATTTACATTAAATCGAAGCATATATCTGTTTTTCTCAATAAATATTTTTTTTTAATTTTTATACAATGCAAACATACTATGTCCCGAAATATAATCGCTAGATTAAACATTAGCAAAAACAAGCGCAATGCAATATACTACGGTGAAAGCTCTGTATTGCAAAACGGTTATGTTTCAGACGAAACGCCATAAAGAGTATCTACCGAGCGGTATTTATAAAATATCGTAAAAATCAATAGATTTTAAAAATATGTGACTATCTACCGCCACGCTCCTAGCGGACTTGACGTGAAGTATTGCTTACGTCACGTCTTCTGTTTTGTATTGCTTCTATTCGTTCTACTGCTGCCCGATACTATTAACTATGTCGTGTTGGGGTCTCTACAATCTTACACGAGAGGATCAGAATTTCAAAAACAACACTGTCTATTAGTAAGGCATATACTGACGTCGATATCACCAATATTATATATAGGGAGGAAATAGGATACTGTTCGGTAATATGAAATCTTATCCTCAGCTAATGAAACTGACATAACATTTGGGAAACCTCGCAAGAAAATTCGCAATTATTTAAACATATGTTCACCACGACAGGAAAGCGATTATAAGTCGCTATAAAATAATTTACTAGTGACTTGGAGTCGATATTTAACATTTGAAAGACAATGTACATGTTATAGTTCCTAATCAGTCACGTGAGCATATATTCAATTGCAGAATTTCTCCGGCGGGAGGTCGTTCGGGCAGTGCATATGGCACGGGGGGCGAGGCTGCGCGCCTCACAGCGGGTCGCGGCGCGGCACCCACACGCTGGGCCCGCTCTCCGCGGTGATCACCGCCTTCACCTTGGCGTATATCTCCTCCGGCGTGTCGCCGGTCACCACCGCTGCAAATAACATTTTATAATACAATCAATTACTTTGTAACCGACAAAAATGTGCTGCCAGACTGTTTATAATTTCAGTATGACCAAAAACACTGGTATATAAAAGTACAATAGGGGGGATCCCCGTGAAAAAGAAGCAGATTATTCATGTTGTTAACTAATGGTGTCTAATTTAAGAAATACATAACTGAGTATACCTTACAATACACGCAATGAATTATCAAACAATTTCAACTAAAAAAAAAAGCACACATATCAAATTAAATTAAGTTAACTCATTATATAAGTAAGCAATGAAATAAGTATATGAACAGTATGTGGGAAAATAGTAACTGTATTGTTAATATTGTTGACAATGTAAGTTACCTGTAAAATATTCGGCGAATTCTTGCTCCATCTTTAGAGCGCGTTCGTACGTTTTCTTAGCTTGATCCTCGGTCATTCGTTTCGTCATTTCCCTTTTAATGAAAATTATTTTTAATGTTTTAGGTAAATTTAAAACCGTTTACAATTTGTGAAAGTAAATCGATGTGAGATAAAACTTACATAATAGATTCTACACTCTTTGGTTTAATAAATATAGCAATGGGGTAGAGTTGCGCCACTTGTAACCTCTTAATAGCGTTACCGCTTACATCCAAAATGCAATGTTTCCCCTGTGAACGAAAATGGATTATTATTGTATAAATAAAGAGGAAAAAACGTGAAACTGAATAAAAAATTATAATTTAAAGGGACAATATGTCTTTCAATGACATATTCTATTTATTAAATAAACAAAACGACAAAGTCATTCAGACTCACATTTTAGTGTAAATAGTTAATACATGTATATATATCATGTTTCTTGTATATATCACAGTACTTTGCGGGATAAGTGTAAGAAACAAGTGCTTTAGTCTGCTCATTTGTTGAAATTGTGTGTCCAATAAAGAAACCTAGAAGCGCTTTATTTAAAAAGACGTGAGAATTGATTCCACAAACAGTCTGTGGATGTATCTACTGGTAGTACCAGTATACAATTGATACGATTTCTATAGTGATATTACCTTTTTAATTAGATAATACCTTTTCAGCGACCTCCCGGACGGAGGCCACGGATGTCCCGTACAGGTTCTCATTGTACTGTCCGGCCTCTATGAACAGATGGTTCTGTATGTCGCGCTCCATTTGTTCGCGACTGCCTACAAAGTGGTAGTCGCGCGCGTCTACTTCATAATCTCGTCGGGGTCGTGTTGTATCTGTTTAGAATACATTTAACATATATATATATATCTCTCTTTACGTAGAAAATAAATAATTTTGAAAATTACTATAGTAATTTTACATTTTACATTTGCCTCACAACTTTAGTAAAATTTAATTATACACAATAGTAGCATTATAGAATGTGGATTTTTGAAACATTAGTAAATTTGTTGTTCATAAATAGCATTCTCTCTTGCCAAACGATTGTTCGTAGAATAATCTTTGAGCAGCAGCAACTTGTAAAAATCTCTCTATAGATGCTAACAAGAGGCCTAGGCGCGAATGCTACTGTGTTCAAATTTTTATACGTTTTTAAAAAACAATTCCGTTACTTAATTACTTTTCTCACTGCAAAGTGACAATAGAATATAATAATAATAATTGTTTTTTTGTTCAACAGTTCCATTTCATTAATGTTTTTCAGCTTCACGCTTTTTCTTGCGTCAGGGCGGTGAGCAGCAGCAGGTAGCAAGCATAGCGTGTTGAGTGGCGGAACTCAACGCCGCGCTTTGTCTTGCACCAGAGCGAACGAACAAAAATAATTTAAATATCATCATTGCGTCGATTGAGGATCGAACACTAAAACCAATCGAGTTTGCAGTTACACGTTGTCCCACTGCGCCACGATGGCCTCAACATTTTATTCCTTATTTTTTTTTTATACAGTGGGTTGACTTTCTTCACCACCACTACGACAATATATTGTAAATACTAGTGTTACTGGCAAAACATAACTCGACAGCAAGGACGTATTAAAAAAAAAGGCATTTAATTTTAATACTTACGAGGCACGCAGCTTCCGAACTTGTCAGGGAATTCCGATATTAGATCATCATTAATCCTATCCTTTAGTGGGCCGAGGATAATCACCGGTCTTGTGTAATTAATCGTCAACTGTTGAACAGTTTCATACGACAAAACTGCTTCGTCTTGACCTAAGAACATAAACAAAATATATATATATATATATATAATAAAATATCTCCCCTAATATTCTTGCTGTAACTCGCAATAATGCAATAATGCAATATAGGTGGTGTGTTGGACCAACCAGGTAATTAAAATATATTATTATATCAATTTTCACTGGAAGCCATTTTTATACTAAAATACTAGATTTAGCAACACTTTGTCGTTACAAAAAAATATAAGATCCAATTGTTTTTTTTAAAAGATTAAAGCTTTTGATTCATCGTGCGTCGTGCTCTATAACTAGTTGCTATACATATTTACTAAAAATTTCGTTCATGAATAAAATCATTGTTTTCCAATATTTGTGAATTTTTTTTACACATTCACACTTGAAAAGTTTAGAAAATTATGTAATATTAATATCCTGATATAAGAAAGAGCATGGTGGATACAGTTGGACCATCAACGTTATGAAAAAACAAAGTTCATTTTCATAATTTGATGTTCTAACCGTAATTATAACTGCTGTCTAGATAAACTTACTTACTTACTAGATTTATAATCCAAAAATAATTCTATATAACTACAAGTCTAACCTCATAACGTACCTACTCTACGAAAAACTTTTAAATAAACTGTATAAAATAATTAGCACTAGTATGCAATGCACTCAAAGAGCGAAGACTTTTGATAGCAGTTGTTGATGTTGATATCTTACCTTATCTTCACACAATAAGTATCGATCGAAAAAATCATATTAGCATAACCTTAAATATAACCCCTAATGAATTGAGACAGCGAGTCAACATGCTTCGCAAAATCATTATTGTATAGTCGTAACCGTCCTGCCAGTAGTTAAAACAGCATTTGTAGTAGTATTTTGAAAAAAAAAAAAAAAAAAATTACTGGTGAACTTGTCGCTATTTATAATATTATTAAAACTCGCCGTAAATTGATAGTTAACAGCTTACGCCTGAACACTGAATCACTAATCAGATAAGCTTATAAAACATACAGTCGGTTTCTAAAGCGACAAAATCTACATTTGAAATAAAATATGGCACAGCAAGTATTGTAAATATATATAAAAAGCCCGTATGGTAACTGTCAAGATTTGTTTACGGTACATGCTCGTGACAATGTAAAGTCTATGTATAGGCAAAGCGCAAACGAGTGCGAACTGTGAACATGCGGCGCCTAAAGCGTCCACTAGTGCGATAGAGGCGGCCCTCGTGTCCTCGTGTGCTGCCAGTGGCCCACTCTCCCTTCGCAAGTTAATAATCACTATATCTTATCACGTATTTTGTGTTAACCTAAATATAAGGAACTTCAAATAACACAATGTAAGTTACGTATTTAAAGCGCATCTTATTGCCTCATGGCTATAGTTGGTACACGACACTATAGTCGGTGGCAGGTGCTAGTTCTCGTACGGAACTTACATTGTCCAGTGACAGTACTGCGCCGACGGCCCGTCGTCGCGACTAGAGAGCGTGACGTCACTAATAAGTGGGTGAATCAAACTCTGGGCTCGATGTGATATAATCGTGTGCGTAGCTATTAGATTCATCGCGTTGTATGAATTAGGAAAAAAAAAACTAAACATAAACATATGACAAATAATAGAAAAATCGAGTGTTATTGTAATGGAAACTACATTTCTAATTGATGATCATAACCAGAATGCGGGAGGTAAGGTATCGGCTACTGCACTCGCAAGCTACGCCTCACTCCCAAAACTTACTCTCGTCCTCGAGATAAATGAGCGTTATCTCCTCCATCATGGGAAGTTCCACTCGGTACAAGATCTCCCCTATACGTAGAAAAATTCACGTTACATATATTCAAAATAAATTGCATTTTGCGAATGGTCCGTCTCATGGAGAAGATCTAAGTGGGAGGCTAGCGTGTCTGATAGGTTGTGGGTATGTAGTGGGCAAGAGACGAGGTAGTGGTGTCGATGAGCACGGTTCGATGGCAAGCTCACGAACATGAAGAGCGAATGAGGCAAATGAGGCATGTGAGGCATGTGAGGCATGTGAGGCATGTGAGGCGCGGTAGGCCCGCTCCAGTCGGCCAAGTAGAGGCCCGGGAACCGCAACCGCGCACGACCGGAGTACGCGCCACATCACGCCCAGTGGTCGGACACTTTCTGATGCTTATTCTCAGGCCATTTTCATATGTATCATTGTACATTGAGCGTTTTTGCATTTATTCCATTTGCATATATAAAAACCTTGTAACCAATCCTTTGTTATTACACGACAAAATTAACAGCAAGCCTGCACATCTTCGGAAGCTTCCGACCACCGGTTTCTTATGTCTAACCACACAACCGTACTACTGGTAAGTATGCATGTTAGCAAAATGATAACAAAACTTTACTTGTACTGAGTTTTGTACAAAATGAAAAATTTAATACCAACATAACTAACGATTTTCTATTCATTCCTCTATTGCCATATTAGAAAACAATGTTGCCATTAATATTCTTGCAATCCGTATATTTTATTTCCATGTAAAGTATTTTATTGAATATAATGTACGGTTATGCGATTAGCCTCACTCCTATAACACTTATACTCGGGGCGCGAACACCATGTTTAAGCAACAGTCATATTACGCATATAGTTGTATCTATTATTAATTATGAAGCATTATCATGCTTTCCATAGACACTACAAGCGTTCATTTACTCACACAGATCCAATTTTAAATAACAATAATTTAAAAACCAATTCACTAAATACATTGTATTTCATATACTGTGTTATTATAACCTATTTTTGATACATGACCTAGTAACTATATGGGTAACTTATTAAATCTACGTAGAAACAACAGACCGTGTGCAGTTGTTTCGAGTCAGTGACACAGACAGATGTATAGACAACGAGTTAAAATATTTTAATGGTTAGAAAAAGCCCACAGCTCCAATTAAAACATTTCGGAAAGTGATAATATTAGCAGCCGAATGAAAAGTAGCGTACTAGCGTCGAGATCTTATCGATCCGCTCAAGGATACCAATATTTGTACATTCCAAAATGAACACTATCATTGTATACGAAAGTTGTATTAAATAAAAATGCATACGATAAAATTACAATTTACAAAAAGCACATATTAAAGTTAAATTAAAAAAATCACAACATGGCATTATGTATTGTTTTATATATATATATATCTGGGTAGTCTAAGTATCGTCTAATTAAAAATGGATACAACGGTAGTATATGAAAAAATTAATTGTTTTATGTACGGGTAACTAGCATCGTTTATATAATTGGGACAGATCGATAAGAAAACGTCGTGCTATAATGACCTACATACGAACAGCGATAGCGAAAGTAATATATATGTATATAGATATGTAGAAAGAAGTGCACTCACCGTCCGCGTTAGTGTCCTCTTGCGTGTAACAAAGCATGAAAGCTGTAACAAAATGGTATATTACAACTTCCAAGCAAGCGGAGTCTGTTTCCAGATATTTATTTTCACAGTTTAAAAGTATTCTATTTCTTTTAATTAAGACATTATTTACAACAAGAAGGAAAAAAATTATCTGATGATTAAAAGTTTGTATGTCATTTGTTTAATAAACATACAACAGTATCTACAAAAACAAGTGAGACCAATTTTGCTGGTTTATTTTTATATATAAATTGCAAACAGAGAGTACACGATGTTTCATATAATATCTATTATCTATCTAATTATATACATAACTAAGTAGATTAGCACTTACAAATTATATTTTGTACTGAAGTTAACAAATTATTATAACATATATCAATGATTCCTAAAATTTAGTAGTCTTAAAAATGTATGGAAATTAAATTTAAAATAGCATTGTATAATTGTAATGTGTAAAAGTGAATATTTAATTTCATATAATATTTTTAAAAAAGAATAGTAATTATGTATTGGTATAAACCATATTATTTTATTATAAGCTTTTTACTTACGCTCTTGATCTGAGCCGTCTTCTGATTTGCCGTCCTCTCGGCTTTTCATGAAGGGGAACTTTCTGCTGAATGACAAAGTTTTCTTTTTCCTTTCCAACGTTGATTGACTCTTAAAATTTTTATTTATATTTAGATAAATTGATCTATCTATATTTACACAATTTTACAATAAAGTGTGTGTGATATATTTTACAAATTTTATATAACAATAGTTCACTAAGAAATTTTTAGAATAGTTAATTTATAAGATGTATGGTCAATAATTTATTATATTGTATTTTAATTTCACTGGTATGTTTAAAAAGAAGTATTGAAAAATATATTTAGAAAACATATTAAAAAGTAAAAATAGCATGACCTAACAATGTTAAACTTAAACAATCTGAATTATGGTGGTATCTTACGGTGCTCACCGGCGTGCCTTGCCCCTGGAACTTGACCTGTCGGTCGCGCGCGCGCTGCTTCCTCTCCCAGCGCCGCTTGGACGGGATGATGCCGATCGCCTCCGGGTCCGTCGTGTCCAGGCGTCTGGGAACAGTTATTACCATTGACACATCTATCTGCTCTATAACAAGTTATTTATATCTTATAAGAATCTAGTTATTCCTTGGGAATAAGAAAATTAATCTTAGTGAAACCCTTCTGAGTGCAGGTAACGCCAGTTTTTATTCTTAAGCAACAATTCGTTATTTTAATATTAATTATTTATAAACTTTTAATAACCCCTGTACTAATTTATCGATGTAAAAGGGAAAATTTTGCAACACTATTTTCGTCCACTTCTTGTCATTTGTTTTGTTTGTAATATTGTATGTGTCTGGTTCCGATGACCATTCAATATTTCCTAGCATTTCCGGTTTGAGTGTTGTTTTTTTAGTTAAAAATCTATTATTTTAGTAGTAAATATACTAACCTGGCCTGCCACCACTCGTCGTCGGACGCATTAGTGACGTGCAAGATGTCGCCGTATCGGAAAGGCAGACCTCTGGAAGGCAGGCCGTCGTCTCTGATTGGATCGTAGTCGAAGAGTGCCCTGGAAATATTATTATATATTAACGTTTCTTTCAGACCAGAACAAAAATTCATCAGTTGGTAAAAATGAAGATAAATTATATGTTTATTTGCCATTGTGGTACTGTAGGACAGCATCTAACTTTAAATGTTGTGTGTTTGATTCATACTCGAGAGAATAATTATATTTATATTATTTTCAGCGGTGATGAGTAGCGCCATTAACATGCAACGTCTCGAATACGGATGGAAAGTAGATAACGGACAATAGGTCCTCTCCATATACTCTTTCTGCTATGCAGTAAAAAGTGTGTAGCTTAAATGAAATTAAAAAAATATACATGGCTAAATACTAAAGACGTGAACATATAAATGTGTTAGTATGAATTTTATCAAATGCATAGAAATAGCTACTAGGTAGTTGGTACCTGACATATAAAGATCGTTTCTGTGATGTTCTTAGAAGCGTATGGTGTTGCTTTAACTCATTAATTCTGGCTTCAAACTTGTTATACTCTTGTGGCCTGTACACTACAGTTAACTTCACATTTTGACCAGTACTCTGAAAAAGTAATTTGTTTTGTAAATTTTATTTAATATGTGATAAGTGTAAAATTAAATATTATAATTAATACTTGTACACCAGTGGATACACAAAATATGAGCTGCCTAAGTAATGTGTAAGTCACTATATAAAAGTATAAGTCAAACATATTATGGTAGTGTGTGTAATATTTATTTTATGACTTTAATTTATTTCAAATGTATTGTTATTATTAAAAATGTTTTCTGTACTTATCAATAGCGTAAAAATTAATTAATTTTAAAAAAAGCTCAACTGAATAAAACCACGTTCATAAATATACTGTATACACCAGGGATAGCAAAACTCCATGATAGACCAGACCAAGCCATTTTTCCAATTTGAAATCTTTCTAAAATGAGTATTACTTTAAACTAATTACTTTTAATTTTAAATATAATAACACAAAAATGAAAAAAGGAACTTGTGAACATTTATAGAGAGTGTTGACCACCCCTGGTATACACGTTACAACATAAAAAAATTACAATAGCTACTGGTACTTAACCTGGTTCTACAGCGAATTAAAATGATACGCGGCAGGTTTCACTCCATATATAAATTGAAATTAATGATTATAATTCATTTAATTAAAGAGGGACATATGCAAAATGACTCATGGGTTTTCAATTCATTATATTGCACAACTCAATTAGCTTACTCTGTCAATTACAACACATATATGGCTAGATTTAATCATGAATTATTGACGATAGCAACACATTGTATATGTTATAAAATGTTTTTAGACTATTCCTTTTATGTACTCAGCTTGTTATTAAAGAAACGATCAATAATTTTAACATGTGACCACAACAAGAAATATTAATAAAAAAGTATTGTGAAAGCTGTTGCTTGATTGATTCCAAGTATCATTCAAGTTACTCCTTACTCAGTGTGCATTTCTGTGAACTTACACTAAAAATAAGTCATCTCGAAGATTTACTTACAGAAAGAAAAAAAAGAACAATACATTTTATAACAAACTTGCTATATTATTACGCATTGTATTTAATAGAATGTAAGATGAATACGGGCGCAAAATAATAAACTTAGTCAACCGTGAGGATAGTCACGTACATTGCACACTAGCGTTTGTATTCGTGAGCGGCATACGTAAGGATTGATATGAGGCTAGCAGCTAGCTTATTTATTTTCTCTTCCTCATTGTTTCGATTTCTATTCAGTCAAAATATGTGTCATAGTTTAATAAACATTTAAAACTGCATAAAAATAATAAAAAAAATACTATTACAAGTGAACTAATGTTTTAATAATACAGCACGATTAACTTTGTTGCAAATGATGATGACATAAAAATACCTGCATATTACTATTTTAAGTATATACATTTTCTTCACGCTTTACAAGGACAGACTAAGCCAAACTAGTAATTCCTATATACTTAACTTTCGTTGTAAAAACATTGTAAACTTAATATTGAAATGCAACATCACATGTCTCCTCGGTTTCGTCTATCCAAACCGAGAAGTATACAAGCATCACGGTACTAGCGTTGGTGAAGGTGCCGACGGAGTACCTTGAGCGCCTTGGCGGCCTGCTCGTGCGTGGCGTGCGTGATGTCCGCGTCGTTGACGGCGAGCAGGCGGTCGCCGCGCCGCAGCTGCGCCGAGCGCTCGGCGGGCCCGCCGGCCAGCAGGAACGACACGTAGATGCCGTGCCCGTCCTCGCCGCCCACGATGTTGAAGCCCAGCCCCTGCGGCCCCTTCTCCAGCTCCACCACGCGCGCCTCCTCGCTGCTCGCGCCGTCCGTCACGTCCTCGCGCCGCAGCGAGTTCGCCGTGCTTGAAGCTGAAATGCAGGGAAGATATGGCTCCGTAACTATTATTGAAACTATCGGATATCTGAAATAAGTTATTATCTGTAAGGGAATCCGATATGGAAGTGTTTCGGATATGGGCAGAGTCAAAATGAGGGCTGTCAATAAGACTTTCACACACTAATTTATTGTAATGGTTTATACATGTCTTAAAAATATTTTTTAGTTCCAACTAAATAATTAATTGAATATTACTAATTAGACAAAAAAAATCTTCAACGTGACACAATAGCAAATGACATGACATATAATGAGATTAACTTACGAGTATTTGCTCGTGAACTCCTAGGCGAAGGCTGTCCGTGCCGTGGACCAGGAATGAGTTCAAGTAGGACACGCTCTCCAGACGCTTTTAAAGCACTGACCGCATCTTCGTGCGTTACATTATCCAAATTCACATCACCTTTCTAATAAAAAAAAGATATAAGTTATGTAATGCATCTTTTATTATCTGTTTTAATTAATTAGCAAGGCAAACAAGTAGCTTTGAATGTGCGTTGTCTGTCAGTCAGTCACTCAGCACCATAAGTTTTTTTAATTTATATGTAAATAAAAACAATAAAATACTTACAGATGTGTTCTTAACCATTAGTAGTTTGTCACCAACCCTTAATCTCCCATCTCTGTGAGCAGCACCACCAGCCATTATCTTTGTTACATATATTCCATTATCTCCAGGTATATGTTGGTTGCCGAGGCCACCTGCTATGCTGAAACCCAGTCCTGAGCCACCTTTTACTAATTCAATTTCAACAGCTTCCTCCTTATTAGATATTTGTGATACATTTAATGTGTCTTCGCCAGTTGGCCGACGTCTTACTTTCTGTTAAAATTTAATATTAACTCATTTAGCTTTTTGTTTTATTAGAATCATGTAAGATAATAATAATATTTAAAAGTCAGTATTAAGTCAATGTCATTTTACATACCAGTCTTACAGTACTGCCAGCCTTTTTTAACGCATCAACTGCCTCAGCATGCGATACATTCTCGACTGACGTCTCATTTACCTGAAGTAAATTTGTGTTATAGTTAGTTATAATTTAGTTAGTAATAAATTTAAAATTATATGTCAAAATAAACAGAAAATTGACCTTGACCTGCATTTTAAGGTGATACAATGACTAATAATCATAAAATAAGTCTAGACTAGATTAGAAATCAGTGTACCTGTAATATTGCATCATTGATCAGCAGTTGACTGGCTGCAGCGGCCCCTCCGGGTATGAGTTTTGTGACATAAATAAGGGGATCGTCGGCGACGTGTGGATTGTCTGATCCTCCTGCAATACTGAAGCCAAGTCCTGCACCACCAGCACGAGACAGCGCTACTGTTAAATACAATGAGCCGTCGTCACCTATTGTACGCTCTGCACCACCTTCTATCCCGTTTATCTGCAACTTTCAGTAACATATAATCTGGATTTTGTATTCTATTTTGAAGTAAAACCTGGTAACATAACTAAACAGTTATAACAAATGAATAAAATATATCTTACAAAATGCTGTGTTCTTAATCCAAAAAAATAAAATAAAATACAAAATGATATTTTTATATAAATCACTATAATTCTTGCTGGCAATAAAAACACATTTAAGTCATAATACTAACATTATTTATTATGTCAATAGAAAATGTAAATACAATAATATACCTCTGCCTCAGCAAATATGTGAGATCAAGGTTAGATAGGGTTTCATATCTATTATGTAACTGTCAAAACTTCTTGTACATTATGTGATAAATATGTTCTGTATTTTTTTGTAATATTTGAAGAAGCAGTCAATAATGTTTATATATAATGTATAACTTGATTAATCAATATTTTTTTTCATATTTACTATTATTTTAATAAACATTTTTACTAATTTTAATAAGACAACATAATACAATGTTTATTACAATAACTTTTAAGTGAGAAATTAAGTTACCTGCTTCATTTCAGGTGTTGAAACGTGAGCCTGGAATACAGAAAATGATTACTTAGCAAATAGTAACATGAGTCATTTTAAAGTTATTGTGATTCACTGTAGGTTTACATTGTTAGTTTTATGAATTAACAATACTTATATCGTAGATATATGCAGAAAAATAATTTAAAATATATCAAATAGTTATTTCAATAATGTGGCTGCTGCTAGTAACAGTATCAAAGACAAAGTAAAGTATCATAAAAATTTGATTCAAAACATGAACCAGAAGAGACTTATTAATTAAAATTTAATATGTATTTGTTATGTTTTAATAATTACAATATAAGGTTGATTTTTACACTTGAGCTGATGGGTTCTAGCCACTTTCATAGAAACAAGCAATAACCTACTCACCGTATCAAGATTAAATAAGGAGGAGACTTTCCGAAGGAATCCATTATGAGTTTTTTTCTTCCGTCTCTCAGTCATTTTGGAAACCAAGTGTGCATAGCCTTTGAGTAGTTGTATTCAGTTCTATACTATGTACACTGCATGCATGTTAGTTACACACTTGTGCCGCTGTCAGCACCTTACTGGCTGCTCTCCGGCATGCACCATTCTCAACCTAGAACCCACTTCTAGCTTGCACCAAAAATATTTTCCTATATATCGCCACTTTTAAAAGTTTAAATTTGCATAAAATCCCATAGCATAAGCTAAATATCTTGTTAGCTTACTTTAAAAATCTAACTAGTTCTTATCTTTAAAATTATTTTTGAGCCGAGCCCTTCTTGATAGCGGATTTTATTAGATTGTATGAGTATGTAGTTAATTGGGTGTTACCAACTTGTGTTTAATGATAGGATGGTAGGTATGAATGTCAAAGCGATGAACTTTAATTAGAATGTCCGTGTTACGTTATTTAACGTGCAATATAGACAATTGCTTTTATTTAGAAGATAGGTGGATCGCTCAGCAAGTAACGAAGTAATTGTTACAAGCAAAACTATTTTAGAAGTTTCATTAGTCTCACCAAAGGCTTGAAAACGTTCCCAAATTGTAAAGAAATTACTAAACGTTTAAAAATAGATTAGTGTATATTAAATGGCCTTACTTGCGACGAATACGAAATAACAGCAGTGTGAATGTCAAAATTTTATGTGCAATATCATTTCACTTGATAATCATTTACGTGTTCCTTTAGTCCGTGTATCGTTCGCAAGTCATTGGCACAATTGAGAAATTTACCAGCACGAATTCACACAACCATAAAACGTTAGCGTACATATCGCTGAAAACTCGTACTATATTTTAGGTTATAAATAGTACTATGAGACGCGAAACACCAACTATCCGCCATTACTAACCACTTGTTGTATAGCGTTCGGCTACGTACCTTTGGAGACGTCACGTCATCAAAAAGATGAAAAAAAAAACTAAATCAACTGCTACGTATCGGTAAACACCTTGGCTTTCAGAAATTTTCCAAGAGATGGCGCTGATGCCTTTCTTTATTTTCATTTGCCATTCTTTATTATTAGGGGTACCCACGTTTTCTTATTAGTTTAACGGTACAAAATATTTTTTTATTAGTTATTTGTACGATTATGAATATCGTTCAGATTCGATTAATCATTTTTGAAGATCTTTTGGAGAATAACTTTTGGGATAGTTTATTTTATTTGTCTCGTACTACATAAATCAAATAAGTTATAATTCTATAAATAGTGAATAAGTAAGTATATGTATGTGATTGGTTTAAGTATTTGTAGGTATGAGGTACCGTATCTCATTTGTATTATTTAAACAAAATTATTTATTTTAAATGTTAATTTTAGGTACTTTCTTGTCTCTAATAACATTAGAACAGCAGCCACATTTCGTTAAAAAGGTAAAGCTTTCTGTGTAACTTACCTTTCTTTCTTCTGTCTCACTGCTGGGGGATATGATGGATGGTATCGCCATCTGTCAGATTTGGAGATAAATTATTGAATCGAAATATTACAGTTTGTTGTTTTTAATTTTTTAATTTTATTATAGATGTCAACGTACCCTTCCTGAATCTGGAGTTTCAGCATTGCGGCTGTCGGATTTTCTATTGCTATCTTGTAGAAAAGCGTTTGAAACTAATCTATAATCACTTTCTCCAGCTTGTGTCTGAAGTAATAAACAGTGAGTTTTAGAAGATTTATTTAAATAGAGTACATATAATACGTTTAGTTGTAGTTAAAAAGTTTTCTCCTGTAAGTAATTAATAAAATTATAAATCTTATGAAATAGGTACTAAATTTACTGTATATGAAATCAAAGTCAAATAACTTGCCTACCTATACCTAGTTAAAAGTATATGAAATAAATTGTAACATTTTGAAACGATTAAATTTTACATATATTTTTAACATAGTGTTAGAATATGAGGAACGAGATGATTTTTACGAAACTTGGGCAATAGTTTGCATTTTTATAATTTAGTTAAATAAATTGAGTAGGTGAGAAATTATGTGAGGTTAGTGAGAAATGGGATGATATTTTTCATATAACGCTATCTGATGTATGAGAAAAGAATAGAAAAAAATATAGACAGTTACAATGTTATAAACTATAAGCGTGGTTAGTAGGTAAGTTTTTGACTTATATCCTTTCGTTGGATACTGCAATAATCTTCTTTTGTATCAACTAGTACAGCTTACTCAAAAAAAAAACAGTTGTTTGGTAAATATTATTTTTTCATTAAAATTTATAGAAGCAAATAACCTTTGTAAATAGCTATAGACATAATGATAGACATGAAAGAAGAATTCTAATTTGAAGCAATATGTGCAGATAAATCGTTCGCGCATTTACCAGACCTAACTTAATATTGTCATACTCATATAAATATGTTAAAACTAACTGACTACTCCAATTGTTATCGAATATTGAGTTTGATTGGTGTGGCCTTAGGTACATTGGATTTAAGTAGGTACTAAGGTCCTCTTAGGCGAGTAAATAACTTTTTCGAAATTTTGGTAAAATTTTAAAGCAATGCTTACTTCACGACGGACGCCATCCGATTCCCACTTATTAGCTATGCGAATTGTCTCTGCAGTCTTCTGTTGTATACTTTTGTTGTCGTCGAGTAATGTTAACTCGTAAAACTCTTGTATATCTGTGGACAGATAATTTTACATTACATTAATTTCACCGAAGACGAAATTTCTGTTACGATATTGATGTAAATCTCTATTTACTACTTTTATTATATACAAATATTTTAATATCCGATATTTCTTAAAATTTTTATGTATTTTGTAAAACTTTTACTATATTATTTTATAAATTATAGTCCTATACACTTATAAAGAATACAGCTTCGGAAATAAGTGTAAGTATAGAATACAGTATACAAAATAATATATGCAAGTGTTCTTGGAATATTGAAGACTCTACAATGCATTATTTTTATTGTCACTAACTATAAATACTGTTACGCAACGGAGAGACATGAGCAATAATATAAAAGGTAGTCATTCTTTTTAATACATAGGTACATAAAAATCAGTCTCGTATTAATGTTTTACATTGAAAATAGAACTAAGTAATAAAAAACATTTTTACTTTGAAAGTATCGCGTGCTTTGTTTAAAAGATCGATACCACTAGGGGCAGCGAACCTGACAAGTATGATATGCCCGCAAACTAATAAAATAACATTTGTAAAACGTAATGTACTATTAATGTATGAGACAAGAATGGCCATAATGTACCTATGAAAATATTAAACGACCACGAATGCTTCAGGAAACTTTGCAACCTGCCTCAGCTGTTAAAACCAATATAATTTACACTATAAAGATATAACAGCACCAGTTAGGTATCCATCGTTGATAGAACATAGAATAATCAATATTGATTGGCCCAAACATTTAAATCACACTATGTATTAGTTATGCACTTTGCTAGGATTAAGCTACATTAGCAAATATATAGTGTATGTTAAATTTTGTAATGAATTTTATTTGTAAGGCTTAAATTTACGTATTACATTTAAATAACCCATTAAATAAAAAAGGAAAGATTATATCAATATTGTATACGTAGATGTAGACATATAACATAGAGAAGAAGATTTACATAGAAAGAAGCCATACTCGGCGGAGAGTAGAGACCGTATTCAAAATAATAGAGTTTGGCAAGTTTGAGGCAAATCAAATTTTATAGTTATCTTTCAAGTTAAGCTTTCAGTAACTTTGATTGACATCGTTACAATAAAGCACTTGCTACATGGCTGAAGTTCCATTTATTGCACGAGTGGCAGAGTTATTTTAAATTTTCAATTAAAATTGTTTCAACAGAACTACTACGGCTCCGTCCGTTAGCCCGTAGATGAGTAGCGTCAAAGGTAGGCTATGACCCATATAAATATATTTGGGTCAAACAAAACACTTTAAACGATTATCTTGCTTGCCAACATAGATTTATACTGATAAAAGATTGTATGTCTGTACGTTTTAATTAAATATTTGATAACTAAGTAACAGCTAATTATGGACTCCCGTCTTTAATTGTAAATAGAACAGTGTAGTTATATTAATTTTAAAAGTAGCTTTACACTTTTCCCCGCCTGTTAGGCGGATAGAAGCTAGTCAATACACTCCGATCTCGACTTACCGTACTATGTCTAACAGAGCAGGGAAATGAAAGTAATTTAAATGTACTTTAAAATAAACAATTCTAGATAATTTTCCTATAGCATGTTGTTTAAACGTTTTGGAGGCATTGTAACGTACCATGACCTTATCGTTAACATCGCCATCGTCAACAAGATGTGCTAATGATACTCCATATTATCTGATGAACGACAAGTGGTCTATTTTTTTAACAGCGTGCTCTAAATTTCAATATTATATTTTCTTACTTAATGCAGCAAGTCTGTGGTGGCAATCTTATCAGTACAGGCGTCTATTGGTAATAACTAGATATTGTTACTTAAATATTGTTTTGCTTATTTTGGAAAATCATAATTTGTTGAGGACAAATTTGTGGTTTGCTGCATAATATCTACTAAATGATATTATTCAGTACCTGAATAGAATGACAAAAATACAGCTAAAAAACCCTTTAAACGATACGTTTTGAAGTATGTCACTACGCCCAAGCAACTAAGCAAGGTTAATCCACTGTAAAGGTAGTTTACATATAAATACTTGTAAGCGAGTACTGTGTAAATATATGCTCACGATTCATAAAGCGTGTCTGTCATATAAAATAAATAGATGCGACTTATATCAATATACTAGCGGGCACTTGCAGTTTCGTTTGCGTTACAAAAGGAGTACTTTTTTCCGCCTTTATAAACATTTTTCATCGATACTTCGCTATTATAGATAAAAGCGTAAGCGTGAACGTCAAAAGTATATAGCCTATTTCGATAAATCCAATATTTCACTTTTTTAATTCCACCCAATAATAACTGACTTACCGCGTTCAGCCAAATAAATTCTTCATTTTTAAAATATTACCCAAGATAGGTTCTTTCTTTCCATATAGCATAAAAATAGCCCTTCAAAAAGTTAATTTTTATATAGTTTTAATGTAATGCGCATCGCAACTGCATCGAAATATTTTAAATAATGGAACTATTTTTAATTAATTGAAACTACTTAGGTACGCGATTGATCCGGTCAAAATAATTATTTTTTAAATTTAGAGTTTAATTCAAAGTTTAATCCAACAACATGATTTCCGTCTTGTCCATGTTCATCTTAAAACCTGAGCTTTGACATTAACACTACAGAGATCTTCGGGCATTGTGTTCAGGTCTTCTAAGATCTCAGCCAGTAAAACTACACATAGTAACTATCATCGGAAAAGCGAAGATAATGTACCCGCCGTTTCCGTTGATGCCGTATCTTTTCTATGACAAAAGCTTGAAAATATCCTCCAATGCCGCAATGAACAGTTTGGGACAAATAACATCTCCCTGTCTTACACTTCGTTGTAATTGGATAAGATATTAGAGCGCTAGTTTTGTACTCGGACCGACATAAAGAACCTTAATACTTCGATTAACCTGTAGTCTACTTTGGAGAGCACCACTGCCCAGTTCTCAAAGTCCACGAAATTTTTGTATAATTACCGCAGCATATGAATGTGGTCTATGGTACTGTAGCCTTTTCGGAATCCAGCTTTTTCGGGAGGTTGGAAGTCGTCAAACCTGCCGGTGAGACGACTTGTAATAACTCTCGAAAACTACTTATAGACATGGCTTAGAAGCGAGATTGGTCTATAATTCTTAAGTAGCGTTTTATCACGCTTTTTGAAAAATAGAACAACTCACTAACACTCTTTGCTTGCGGCGTTTCGCCTTCGAGAATGACGGAATTGAACAGCCTCTGGAGGATTTTAAGTACCGTCCTACCGCCCATTGTCAGGAGTTCTACAGTGATTCCGTTATTACCCGCCGCCTTGTTCTTTTTAAGTTGGTCGAGGGCCATACTAATTTCACACAAGGGGACGTCCGAGATATTTTCGATGTAGTGTCGGGTAAGCGTGGCTCTGGGCTCTGTAGCCAAACTTTGAACAGGTGCTTGCGTAGAGTACAATTGTCTTAAGAAATTATCTCCCTCACATTTCATACTTAGTCGAAATGATACTACCGTCATCAGTTTTCAGTCTTGTTCGTTGGCTTTGCCCAATAGACAGATCTCTTGCGAAACTTTAGAGCCTTGGTTCCGCTCAATTGCTTCTTTAATATACGTTATATTACGTCGGAGAAGGTCACATGTCAAAGACGGACACTTCATATTTCGACTAGAATGAGTTCTATAGCCTCCTTTCGCGGCTCTGTTCTATGAGTTGGAGTATCTTATCACAGATTTATTTATCGGTATACGGTGGGTTTTAAAATACTTGTACCATATCGTACGAAAAGTATTGTCCACATATAAGCTTTTCTCAGGCTTCGAAGTAGTTTTGGAGTTCGAACTGAAAGCTCTTGCGGTCTCCGTTGTTGGGGTTTCCTGAAGGAAAGGTCCATCATATAGAGGCCCTTTTTTCCATGAAATCGCTTAACATTTGACCTCTGGCGTTCCGCTGCCCAAATCCAAATTGCTCTACTCTTAACTCACCACCGCAACGTGTCCCCAACCATGCGTTTAAGTCCTCCATTACAACTGTGTAGTGGATGTTAAAGCTATGCCTGGCTTTAGAAATATGCTCATACGTAGCTTCTACTTCGTTATCAGGGTGTGCCGAAGTCGGAGCGTACACCTGTATAACATTCAACAAATATCGTTTCGATATTCTGAGCGTACCTGACGCTACCCTGTTTTATATACTGACGGTAACCATATTGTTACCAAAGGACTTGTAAACGATGTACCCGACACCACCAAGGGATTGTTGGTCGCCTTCCCGGTAATATAGTAAGTTTTTTTTAACATTTTTTTAAAATGTTGTTCGCACACTTAGGAAATTGAAAAAGATATATTTAGAAAATATATAAAATTTTTAACGCAGCGGGTGTTGAACCCGTGCCTCTTGAAAACCGTTCAACGGTTCAATTTTTATACGTTTCAATTTTTATACGTTTTCTAAATATGTCTTTTTCAATATAGTACGTTACCAAAATTTAGGATTATCGTGTCCTTCACCTCTCTTCGGATTTTAGATCACGCAATAACATCCCAGTTTAACTTACTTATAGCTGTTTAATATAATTTGGTAATAAGTAAAAATTACTTTTTGTTACCAAATGTGTTGAAATTTTTAAAAAATAAAATGTAATTTTATATTCCTAGCAAAATTATAAGTTTGTTTTATAGCAATGTCAATTTTAATGCCATCTATTTGATAACAAATAGCATGACGTATTCTTACTTTATGGATCGGTAAAATTTAATGTCTAAAACCTTAAATAACCTAAAACCGACACAATTAATATTTTTCTCAAATGTTCCGAAAATACCATGAAATTAGTTAAATATGTATGAAATAACTTCTTGCAGTAAGTGCACTTAAATTTTTTATATATTGGTTGGATTGGAAATCAGTCTATCTAGTTTCCTCTGAGATCCTATGATCGAGAACGTCTGATGTGAAACACCAAGTGCTCTAGACCATTAATTTTGTTATGTTATTAGAAAGTTCTTGTCCCGCTGAAGAATTTTTCGTAAGCCTTCACATCAGTTAAGGTTTAGCTGGGCTGCTAGGTTTCCACATCAGAAGGAGCCGACGAACTTTTTTTCATGTAAACGGAAAGTGCTTAACATTTTGAGCATTTTTACTTAATACGCACAATATTTCCATCCTGAGCTTTTTCTAAATAGGTATATATATATATATATCTACTTATTCAGAATATATACATATATGCGTCTATACGCACCTAAGTGCTCATATATAAGTGGTCAAAAATATGAATATGATATAAATGTAATATAATGAATGTTTGTATTCGTGTTTTTAACAGTAACTTAAGTTTTTAATATTTAATTAACGGAAAACGCTCCGTTACTTTTTACTTCCAAAGTTTCTATGTAAATGCATTGATTGACAACTTGATTCTATATTTGCAACATTTATTATTTTAATTTACATGAATTATATGAAACAGGAGATAGTAGATTTAAATGTATGGTGCTAAGCACCAGCTAAATATACTAAACACAATGGCAGTGTCGTGGTCGAGCTCAAGAGCGACAGTGACGCGTGTTGCGGTCACGCGCTTTTATATTTATAGCATGTTAGCAACAATAGTAATTTAGTTCAAGATAACGATTTATTTAGGTTTATTAATCGTTACAGTATAACGCAGTTGGAAAAATCGGCCAATCAATTTATTTATCGCCTAACAATTTACATTGTAGGTGCTAATTTCATGAAAAAGGTTTTTTTTACATAAAACTACTATACCTACAAACAGATATTTTGATTATCTTAACAGTCCTTGTAAATTTTGTTTTCTATTTAAATTTTATTATTTTGGTTAAAAATGTTCTTATGTTTGAATATAAATTGTAATAATAAAATTTCACTTACCAAGAAGAGCTTGGAAGAGACGTGACTTGAAAATTCTGATAACTCTTTCAATAGCAAGTCGAAGCTGTCGGTCCTGCGGCTTTATTAACTTGCTGTGATAGTCTTCCAGCAATTCCAATGCTCGGTGGGCCTCTGTAGTAAAAAAAATACCAATGCGCTAAATTCACATGTACTTAGATGTAAAAATAGTTAAAATAAATAAAATAATCTTTTAGACTAATATGCAAGCAGCTAGTGTCCGTCAGTCAGTCTGGTGCACTGTTATTGTACAGATACTTAAAGCAAAGTTGTCCATAATCCAAAAAAAAAATGGAATATCACTTATTTATGAGAAAATAGAACAAAAAAGGGTCAATGTTGGTAATTTTTTTAAATATAATAGATTATTATTATTTAAGTTTATTGAAATAATTATGGATAAGAAGTGGTAATGTGTAAATGTTTTTTTCTAAAACTATGAAAATGGCCTAATATTCTTAAATACTGTATCGTGGAAAGGCGTCCAAAATATCAGATGGGGATCGCCTGGATACACAACTACAGAAGCGCGTAAAGTAGCTTCAATGAGAACCAATAAATTTTGGAATCATTGGTAAAACATCTTTATTTATGTTATGTACATGTATTTATAACTATATATCTCAAATTAAATTGGTAGTAGAATACTCATTTAAATAAAGTTCCAGGAATAAAGTTTGTTGTTAGCTGGAAATAGGTACGTAAATTATGATATATTACTGGTAGCTAAATATTAAATATTAAAATATTCCAACAAAGTTTATATTCTTAAAAATATACTTTGACGTTCGTAAGTGGTAGAAAAATAATCGCATTTACAATAAGAGTCACAACAAGTCATAATTTCAATAGTAAAAAAATCGTTTGTTGTTAATTTTATATGAATATTATTGCAATATTAATATAGTTTAATTAATAAAGCTAATTCTAATTAGTATGGGTTACTAATTAAGCCTACATAACTCATAAAGTAAATAAGATAATATCAGTGCTGATTCAATCAACAGGAGAACTACTTTAAAAAGAAGAATGTCCCATCCTGTCTAATAGCATCGCATGCATAGTTCAGTTACTCGTACAAGGTCGATATTAATAGAAATAAATCAATATAACATCACATATAAAGAGATATTGGATCGAGTTCGAAGTTACTATTAATAAATACGATATTGTTATTAACATTGAGATTTCCAAAAAAGATCTCCCACTTCAATTCTGCTCTAGGATTTGTAGGTAATATTACTTACAAACATTCTCATATATATATATATATATATATAATACATTATTATTATATTCCTTAACGTAGAACGACAGAATAACAGTAATAATATTGGTAAAATATTAAAGGACCATCCCCTACAATCATTATAGGCAAATATTGGCGAATTTGCTTATGGACCACGTGGCTTGCCTAAATTTATTTTTTTTCTGTTTTTGGTATTGTATACTTTTTTGCAGACAACCTTCAAGCAAAATTTTTTAATTAACAACATTAGGTCAACATTAGGTAGAGAGGGTAAAATCAAAATTCTAACGAAAAATCCACAGATATGATTGAATTTATATTAAATTCAAACCTTATGAAGTACTTCTTACCTGAGCCCACGTTATTTTTCTTTATTCTATAGATATCTTTTAATAAAATTACCTAAAATCTTGTAATAAAAGTAATATTGTTTGATTCTAGTATGCATGCACCTTGTCACATTTATCAGTTATATAACTTATAGGGATCGAAAATGTGTTTTCTCATTACGAAATATGTTACACTTCAATTTTAATAATATTCGTTTACTTAATTTTTTTATTATCATTATATGTTTATAAAATTGATATAATTAAATAATATTCATACTGCAAAATTTAAAAATTATTTAATATTAATATATAGCTATTAGGTATATCGTAATGAGCGTTAAGTACAGGTTACGAGTAGAAGTTTTATTTTTAGAATTGTTGTTTTCGCTAATATGCTTTATTAATTAAATAAAGCATATGGCCTCAAGTTTTAAATAATTATGTGTAGTCTTAACATATAAGCAATAGCAACCCCTTTTTTGTAGTTGCGTTGATGCAAAACAGTTAGGGTGTAACATGCCCCCAGTGTTACTACCCCTTGCATAATATCTGGTCAATAACAACGCAATGGTATAGTTCAAACCATAATCTTACAATGTTAGTATTGTAATATTCACCTTGCTTACGAACTGGCATCACGGTACCGCCCCCTAACGTAGTTCAGTCACACTAATAAAACACTAAAGAAATAAAAGAAAAGTTTCACGAAAATGAAGAAAGGAAAAATTGTATTACACATTATCATTCACTTTTAAATGCATATTGGAATCGCGCTTAGGATCACACAACAAAAACATAAAAATTATAAGATAATGTTATAAAACGATATGCGGTAGTGATTCCGCTTATAAGGACCGTCGTCTACTGTGTTCGTTTGGATTGGTCGATTTTCACTGTGACGTCAGAGGGTGGAAGCATAGACAATATAGATTAGGGAGGGTGAGGGAGAAAATATAGTGGAACAATATGTAAGTAATAATCTACAGGAGTAGCTTCCGTTCTTAAACTTAACTCTACAACCACTATAAATTTGTACTATTTATTTACTTTGTTTATATTGTACATAAATAAAAAGCCAATAAAATATAATGATAAAAGTTTTTAAAATATAAAAAAACTAACTGCGCGCTACGATAGAAAAATCTGTACTCACCACAGGTGTAACATAAATAATTACCTATATATGTATAAGAAATGTATGTTAAATAACATATTTTGATTTTTACGCGGCGCTGAGTACCGCTACTTAACGCAATGTCTCTTATTCGGGCGTAAAGTGGAGAACGGCGTGGCCTAATACTAGGCCTAGTCCCTACCTACCCTGCTATGATAAAGCTGAAGCTGATATATATTTTGATCTTTAACTGTTGTATCACGTTCATTTATTAGTTTAGTAGAGCAGTAGAGCATTTAAGAGCAATTTCATAATGCTTCTTATAATCCAAAATGCCGTTTCTTTTTTCTCTTATTCAATGGTTCCTGTCAAGTGCGATGTCGATTTAAGAGAAGTGAAGTGTTCACGACTTAAGAAGCTTGTTTGCTGTGTCAATAAAAAGCAGTCTTTTTAGTTATTCTAAGTTAGCGTATGCTTAACATAAGTAAAATAGTATTAGCAATATTGAGAAAAATGCGATAAACAGATTTTATAAAATAATCTACGTAATATAAAAATGTTATAAAATGGTGACAATAATCAAATTTCATGCTTTTACTGGTTAAATTTTTTATACGTTTTCGTATACGAGTTCGTTGTGTGCTTCTATTAAGGTGATCTTTATGTAAAATCATTAATCGTTATAAGTAACTTTGGTCATGATGATCCAATATTATATAAATTCTAAATTTGTAATGTAAAAAAATAGAGGCATTTTATTAAAATCGAGCTTACAATATAAATATGTGTAAAATCAAGTGGTATTATAAAATTCCAATAAGTTTGTAAAATGAATCACATAAATGTATTTTATAGAAATATAGCTTATCGGCTGCATTTGGATTTAAAATATAACATGTCATGTCTATGTAAAAGATTTGAAACCTATTTATCCTTGTATTTTATTATGCTACGGTAAAGTCAACACAAATAGTATCCGAAACAATATATATGAACTATTACATTGAGGTAATTATATATATTATAATATAGTTTCATGAGTAAATATAGAGTGTGCGATCTTATTGCTAATAGCAATCTCCAGACAAACTTTGGAGAAAGAAGCTAGGTCACAACAAAAACGTGTTCAGCGCATATCATGAAAAGATTACACCTTTATAGAGATTATATAATTAGCTTATATCTATACCTACATATAACGCCAAGAACTAAATAACATTTAGACATAAAGGTTAAACAAAAATGTATACAAATATAATAAATTATATAATAAACATAATATATGTACTCTACAGTGTACACTAATAGAGTCCACTAATAGAGTTCAAGAAATGAAAATAACTTAATAAAAAATATATAACATTCACAGAAACATATAAATTTTTTTAGAATTCGAATTCCGGCGGATTTGAGTACGGCTTGTCTTGACACTGGGTTTTCTCTGATTACCCTGGATACGGGAAAAACCCTCATCTGCATATAAAAAAAAATATTGCAACATGTAGGCTAAGAATTATCGCTTAAAATATCATACCTAAACTGGAAAGTGATATTTGATACTTCCAATATCAGTGAGAAACACAATAAAACACAAAAATATCAATCTGATATTAAAATGTTAAATACCAAAAAGTATTTACTAGCTATAAAGAGCTAGTAAGTACTTCTTAGACACGTATGTACGTGTTTTCAATATTTTAATTATGTAAATTTTTAAAGAAGATATCAATAATAACAATAATAAAAAAAAAACATTTAAATAAGAAATAATCAATATTGGTAAAATGTAAATCATTCTGTTGGTATATACCTACTATATAGTATATACTTTACCAATACAAATACATTCGAAGTCTTTTGTTTATTGCATAAAAAATTGTTTATGTAAATCTACCCACACGTTTATAAATTATATACGTTTTAACTTGTTCACTTTTATTTGTGTGAAACTTAAGTGCAGATGAAAATGTCCTTTAAAATTGTAATTGTATAAACGTTTGTAATTGTATAAATGTTTGACGATGCTGGAGCACGGAAAAATCAAATTAATTTATGATTACACCTTGCATTTGCTTTCATCTTTGTAAATTGTATTACTTAAATACACTAATAAAAAAAGTAGTACTGTTTCTTATTTAAATATGTAACTTTAATCTTTATTGGTTATTCAACTATTAATTATTTATTATGCTCCGTGTGACGCATAATACATTTTTATATCATGTCAAAAGAAAAGATGAAACAATTATAATTAATTAATAGTAAATAAATCAGAAATAATATAAATACAATCTGTTATAATAAATTTTGAATTTATGATTTCAGGATTCATATTTAATATTAATTAAAATCTTATAATAATTTGTGTTGAATTAATAATAAAGACAGATCAATAATAAAATCTAGATATACATATTGCTCTAAAAACTCCATCGTACTACTTAGAAAGAGACAGACGCCTCTGATAGAGCGAAATAGACACTTGACGGTTAAATATTTATTATCAAGTCTTCTAATATGTTTTTAAGCTATATCTAGTATTCAGTAAGTTTCATCTATATAATTCACGTCTAAGCTATTTTATAACATGCAATGAAACGATTGATTCTACAGATACCCAGACAAAAAATCGTAATGGAATAAACATACAGACATTTATATTACATATTTTAAATAATGTATATAAGAAGGAGACAGTTGTTTTACATATTTTAAATAATGTATAAAATAAGGAAATAATTGACAGTAAATATTGATTTAGATTTAGACATGTCATTATAGAGCATTATAAATTATATTAATGGGCTTATATCGAAATGATATCGATAATGCGTCTTGAAATAGTACCGAAACAAAATGCAATGGATATTAAATACATAAAATAATAATAATATTTTTTATTAAATAGGAATTTTTTTTTAAGTTTTAACAATGTAAAGTGGTAGCACAAAGTTCAGCAGTATTCATAATAATTTTTATATAATCCCTGAAAAGACTTTAAATATTTTATGTTTTCATTACACAATTGCCAATTTATTAAATATATTCTTTGAATGTTCGTAAATGCTATTTAAACTATTGGATACTTTAAAAATTCCAAATTGTAACTTTATATATGATCTATATATCAAAAAAAGTTGCGCCGTGTATAGCCATTTTGAGATTTGTCTAGCATGTGTTGATCCTAATAGAAATACAGACTACAGAAAATGAGTTTACGTGTGATGTCTATTACATTTAAATATATGTGTATCGATATAGATTATAGCTTTTAGCTACGTAGTCGTAGATATTTTTTAGAGTAGAGCAAATTGAATCTCTAGGTAATAAGTGCAGGCCTTCAAGATGCCTCTTTTTGGCAAAAAAGATTTTGGTAGAAAATCTAAAAAAGAGAGTAAAGACCCTGAGAAACAGCCATCAATCGAAGATAAATATGTTGTGAAGGATCTTCTGGGAACAGGAGCATTTTCGGAAGTTCGCCTAATTGAGAGTAAGGAGAATGGACAATTGTTCGCTTGCAAAATCATTGATAAAAAGGCGCTTAAAGGCAAAGAAGATTCACTGGAAAATGAAATTAGAGTCTTGAAAAGATTTAGCGAAAATGCTAAACTTGAGGGTGGAGAGAAAAAAATGTTTTCACACCCTAATATTGTCCAGCTGCTCGAGACTTATGAGGACAAGAACAAGGTTTACCTTGTAATGGAATTAGTTACAGGTGGTGAATTATTTGATCGAATCGTTGAGAAAGGGTCGTATACTGAAAAAGATGCGTCAAATCTTATCAGACAAGTTTTAGAGGCTGTGGATTATATGCATTCTCAAGGGGTAGTACACAGAGATTTGAAGCCAGAAAATCTTCTTTACTACAGCGCAGATGAAGAAAGCAAAATTATGATAAGCGATTTTGGTCTATCAAAAATTGAAGATTCTGGGATAATGGCAACAGCTTGTGGAACTCCTGGTTATGTAGCTCCTGAAGTCTTAGCTCAGAAACCTTACGGCAAGGCTGTTGATGTATGGAGCATAGGAGTGATATCTTATATTTTGCTCTGTGGCTATCCTCCTTTTTATGATGAAAATGATGCTAATCTTTTTGCCCAGATTCTTAAAGGTGATTTTGAATTTGACTCTCCATATTGGGATGACATAAGTGAATCTGCTAAAGATTTCATTCGTCACTTGATGTGTGTAGATGTTGAAAAGAGATATTCTTGCAAGTAAGTACCTACCTACCTACCTACATATGTTGTTAATCTACATCTATGTTTATTTTTTAATAAGAATATTAACTTGCACTAATGCAAAATCAATAAAATGTACAACAGTACATGTACTGAAAAGAGGCCCAAGTTTTTATAGTTAGTTCAAGTGTAATATATATATACATTATGTGTGATAGTATATTCCTTTTTGTTACTTTTATTTTGTTATGTGTGCCTATTTTGTAAATAGATACTGTTTATACCAGTACATCCTTATCAGTATGACCTTTGCTGTTTTATTACATGTTTCTATCTTGTATTTATGCTGCAGATTACTAACATTCTTTTGTATGAGGAAATATGTGTTTTTTGTATAATTTACATAAATTTAAAAATATTTATTACTTTCAGACAAGCTTTAGCCCATCCATGGATTTCCGGTAATGCAGCTAGCAATAAGAATATTCATGGCACAGTTTCAGAGCAGCTTAAGAAGAACTTTGCCAAATCTCGTTGGAAACAGGCATATCATGCTACTACGGTCATTCGTCAGATGCAAAAAATGATTCTCAGTAGTACCAGTTCAAGTCGCAACACTAGTACCCAGCCAAAGCCTCAAGAATAGGGGAATTGCTTGGACAACTACTTAAAATGTGATGAAGGTACTTAATAATAAAAATATCTTATACAGTACATGAAATAATAAGTAAATGAAATAAAGTAACAAGCCATTTGATATCCCATTATTAACTCCGTAGACTACTAATTGATATTTATGGCTCTGCCAAATGCTACAGCTATATTGTATTAATGCTTTAGTAGTCTTGTTTGATACATTTTAAAATGTGAATATATTCACATATTAAGATATTGATGACAATCAACGAAATATTTTAGTGTATTTGACTAGTCACAGCATTTATGCAGTTTGAATTTTTTTTAATTATCATATAAACTTGTATTATATGATAGTAGATTGCATAATAACTGTAGGTTATACATTTAACTTGTGTAATCTAATTATATTTCTTATTGAATCTACTACAAGTTACTACTCACTATTCTCAGAATCTCATGCTACAATCCATGTCATTAAAAATCTCTATTTAACCTTAGTACATGACATTGAATGCATAAATATATAAACATAACTAATATCTTTAAAATATTTCTTTAATGAATCTTCATTTACTTTTTATCAATAAAGGTAAGTAGTTAGAATAAACTCTCTTCTAAACATTCTGTGCTAGTAATTACTTATATTTAACGTGATAATCACTTAATGCTAAGGTTTGTTGCAATTGTTATAAATTAACTATGAGACAAGTGTCTAATCGCTTTATATTGGTCTGATAAGTTGACATACTGTGTGTATAGTCAATGTTAAGTGACTATTGATTGTTACTATTTGAGAAGATTGTCCAAAGTGTATTCAAATGATTTGAAAATATTGCTATGAATATACTTAGAATTTGAGGTTTGTTAAAAATTGTAGTTATAAAATTGCTAGAATTGTGATTAGCTCCTGTCTTCATAATGTGGACAATAATTGTATTAGAAATTATTGATCTGTACTGGGCTGTGGAAGTGTTGAACTGACAATAGCCTAATACAATTATTGTTTACATTTTATTATATTGGAATGTTGCTATGTTGAAATGTAAGTGTAAGTGTGTGATTATATTATTCCCTATTTAACCATTCACATAGTTGTCTTCAAATATATTTTAATATAAGATGTAATTTTAATATTCTAAATTTGAATCCTTCCTCTCTTAGCAAATATTACATAAAATCTTAGTTTTGCTTTGGATTATCAGTAGTGACTGTTTTTCATGTGAAATAATCAATTTGTACACTGGAGCAAGGCCTAATATTGGGTTATTTTTTTTATTTTTCTTTCTAGATGTATCTCACAAAATAATAGGAGCTGTAAGGTTCTATTTTAATGATGTATGCTAATTAGATGTGACATTGATTTATCACTTTTGTTTATATGAAAGTTTTATCTATTGTTAGTTGTTTTTTTGTGTTTAAAGAGAAGGTTATTTGACTTAATTATGGAGATTTTGCTATTGTATTTTTAGGCTTTGTCATATATAATTTTGAGAAATGAATAACAAATGTATTATAATATATTTTGTATTGTAAAGTTTTAACATTAAAAATTTTATTTCATAAGTATGCCAAAAACATTCCTATAGGGAATATAAAAAACTTATGTTTTAAAAAATACATTCCAACTTTTAGTATTTCACTATTGCTATTGCATCTTTTTAAATTTTTGTTTTACAGAATGATTGTTTTATGAGGCATTTTGAAGAATCATATTTTTTTCCACATAGAAATATTCAGTTGCTTATTGAGGATTTACATAAAGGTACCATTGTCATGAATAAATAGAAAAAAATATCTATGAAAAATAGGAATATTTTCTATAAAATAATCAAATAGTTAAAAGTTTTTAATTTTGTAGTTAAACATTTTCTTTTTTATAATATTTTAAACTCCCTGTTAAACATTTTGTTTCCATTTTTGTCTTCCGTCCACCTGTTAAAACTGATTCTGTTCTTTAAGTATAAATAACATTATTTTTTTAGTAAATTTAATATATAAATAAAAAAATCATAGTATGCTTATAATTAAAATATTATCAAAATATATATATTTTTTATACAGTTCTACATATATATCTATAAAATATTAAAAACATTGACATATTTTGTGTTCATGGGGGCTGTGACGGGAGAAGTTAAATTAGGTAATTGTCGATCTATAAATTTGAATTGCCATAATATTATTAAAAAATATGTTTTGTTAAATTCAAAATTGCTCAAAATATACAGATTAAACCATACTTAGTACCTTTATGAATCACCACTTCAAAAAGTATGTAAGTCAGTATATGACCAGTGAACTAAAATGTCAACCAATTTTTTTTTGCATTATTTAAATCTATGCATTTTTTTAATCAAATTCTTAAATAAGATTTATTTGATGATGTTTTATTGTAGCTGTAAGATATCTATAATAATTTTTCTTTTATGTATAGACTAGTCGTTTATGATTTTTTTATTAGATTAAACATTTTTGATTACTATGACAATTTATATCTTATACTAGTTTTGTTACGGATCTGAATTATTATCTCTTGATTTTTTTAATTAAGTAGTTACTTGGTTAATTTTACGTTGCATTGTACTTCACAAATTGTATTGTACTTATTGTTTGTCTGTTATGTGTACTCTCTATAAATGTATAGTTTAAAAGCGCCTTCTTAATATGATCTATAATGTACTTGTAGTGTTTATCACTGTTTTTATAAGGTAAGAAGTTATTAAGATATGATATAATCTGAACGACTATCTATTATAAACATTGTTTTGTGCCATTAAAAATTATTTGAGCCTTTTAAAAAAGTGATAAATAAATTTAAAATATAATAGGCTTTACTCTTTTATTATAATTATAATAAATTAAAATTGTTATTATATTAGAGATTGGATTTGATTATAATTTTGCTTAGTGTATGACTGTCTATATTGGAAAGAAATACAAAATAACGTTCTATTATCTTATTGTTCTATATAGAGGCTTATAGTAATTGTGAATATTGTCTATTGTTCAACAGTTTCCGGTTCGACTCACAGTTTGAATTTAATTTATTAACGCACAATTAAAAAATATAAAATCTTAATCATATTTTTGCAAAAATATATTCACTGTATGGTTAATTCGAATAAATTGTTTCTTTATTTTAAATACTCTGTTGTCTTCTTTCAAACAAAAAAAACTTACTAACAGTTGAAAGTATTCGTTATAAACACAAACAATTAACCTTGCCATGTTGAACGCGGGTTCCTCTAGTTAAGATATTTTTTTTTCTCTTGCTCTCTTTTATTAGACTGTATAGTTATGTATATCACTCATTGATTTTTCACTGTGCCAAACCATACCGCGATCAGTGATAACAAGCTATACTTTTAAATTAAGAGTTAAATCCATTAGAAATAATATGAATATTACTTGACAATGATTTACACAGTGCTAATTGTAACGCATTCAAGTTCCTTGAATTTTATCTACTATGCATCTTTTATTTTATATAATAATAAGTACATACCTAACACATTTTCTATTTTTCGACGGTTATTACTTAAGTGTTCGTTATGTGACACATTTTTTTTTATTAGCACAATACTTTAAGGGTTGGGATAAAACAAAAAATATATCGACAAGTTTCTTTCTATATTATAAAATAGTATTTTGCCGTGTCCAGCAGTTTCGTTTGTGAAATTATGTTTGCCCTATTTTATATCAATATAACTGAAACGACTATGGCGAAATATTATTTATAAAGAAATCTAATGATTGAAGAAATCTAATGAAACTAATGATTGATTCGTGATCTTGTGATTTAGATTTTATACTTCTTGTTCTAAACAATAAAAAATATTAGTAGATTATAGATGTTAGCTCTATTTTCAATGTCATTGTAAATAAAATGCCAACTTGTTGATACTCGTGTTTTATTTAACGGGATGTGGATTAAAACTAGTCACTTTACAGATTCATAATTAATAATATAAATTAAATTTTTCCAAAAAGGGGAATGCTTATTGAAGTTCTTCTCCTAATAAAGAAAGTTGTTTTATAAACTGCGACGCGTTTGGAAGTGTCGTTGCACCGTAGATAATTTTTCTCGCTTGCCCACTGACTGCCTGTTGCTGGAAGTGAATTGAAAGTTTTTATACGCCATCGCATATCGATTAGAAGTTAGCTTAGTAAACGCAGCGGTTGTGGGTTCGATTCCTGCTTGGGGAAATATTTATATTTTGACCTTATTTCCGTTTACCTTCTTTAACATTAAATTAAACTCAGTAAAAATGTAAAACTGCTTGTTTTTTTAATTTACTTTCTCTGCCTATTCCATATGAACTTTGTGGAAATAAAAGTTTTTAGTGAAAACTCTTTACTCGTCAGTAATGCAGTATTTAATTCTTAATTTAAGTACGTATTAATATTATAACTTTGTTATAAAAATAATTTAAATAGTTATAACAAGTCTGCAAACGATAGAAGTGAAACTTAAAGAAAATATATAAATAAAGAGTCCAATAGGAATATACATATATTATATTATCTCTCTTTTCCGTAGCCTAAATGCTTTAGATTTATTTTTGTCTCTTTAGTTTTATCAATTTTTATATTACAACGATTCTAAATACATGCCTGTAATATATCCTACCTACAATATATTCTGTGTGATGTACGTACCTACCTACTGAGGTAATATGTTAAACGGCGTGAAATTTACTTAAGAAAAGGAATGTTGTTATTTTGTTCAAAATATTCCTCTAATTTTTGAAGCAGCAAACAAAACAAATTACTTATATATTTAACATGTCATTAATACTACATTTTGTTAAAGTAGCGGAGTATATACGTTTTTATGGATAAATCGATTAACTATAATGTCTATTTGTTTCTCGAGTAAGATTTACCAGCAACGAGCAAGTAGGTTTTGTACAAATATTAAAATGTTGAATGTTGCAGATCTTGTTCGTTCGTCCTAACAACATGCATGTGTAGAGAATTGTAAGTACATAGATTAAAAACTAAAAGAAAATATGATAAAGTATGAACCTTAGCGAAATCAACGACATTGTGGTACTCGATGTAGCTGCCGCCGCCCACTAGGAAGACGACGGCGTCGGTGGGCGGCGGGTGGCGCGGCGCGCGCGCCCTCGCCGCCGCGTCCGTGCGCGCCGCGCGGGGGTCCAGCCACGACAGCTCGCCGTCGCTGGACGCCAGCGCCGCCTCCAGCGCGCGGCTCACTGGCAGTTTCTGTTTTTAAATACTAAATATTACTTCTTCAGTCAGAGGACTTAGTGTCAAGACACTCCGTTTTCTGCTCTACATCCAAATTCAAGATATTGAGTGTTGAGTGGGCAACGTTATGTTCTAAATAGTTCAAACATAATTATTGCCCTGAGTGAAATCGAACCAGCAACCATCAAGTTTATAGCCAGATGCTGTTCCATTGCGACCGGGGACATTATATAATTCTTTTGTCTTTCTTTCTTTCATTCTAAAATTCTTCCTTCCTTCCTTGTAAACACGATGGTAGTGGGTTTTCATAGCACTTATTTGAGAAAATAGTTGTATTTAAATAATTGCCATTTCTCCGCTTTAGTAAGAAAACACTATTAAATGTCTTTTTTCGTAATGATATATATGCACAATTTTGACATCCATTTTCAATATTAGCAGAAGTCCTTGGTTAGGAGTAGACAAGAAATATTTACTTATAACATCGATGTGACGTTGTTTTGGGCTGCCAAGGGCATCAATCAGTTTGCGCTTTGAAAATATTACATTGTATCGGATACAGACCCGTGTGAAAACTTTCTAGTATTTCAAATGGAAAGAAGTGATTCTAAAAAGCTCTAAAGATTTTCTTACATTGGTAGATAAGTGGAACTAATAAACAATATATAAAAAAATATTATCAACTCACGTGTTTCTTCACAACTAAATTTTTAACGCCTTCCATCACAAAAGATGAGCCCTGCGAAACTAATTTAGAAAACATGGAAACTGTTTTAGTGCCTCCACCCTCATATTGACCTTGACTTGACATTTTTGTAAATCCCCTGCAATAAAGGAATATTGTTTTAACCTTAAGTAAATATAATTAAAATTGTAAATATATCCTCATACTAAGGAAAGAGCAAAAACAGGCTCTACCTTAGAAACTTTATTAAACATTCCCTATTCTATTAATATTATAAACTAGATTTGTTTTAATTATCAGCTGCGAATTATTCATTTAAAATATATTTGATGAAAGAGTTATTAAACTGTAGCCTGCACTCTATTAATGTAATATGTAACAAATAGTTGCAAATCGATTGACGAATCGCCCTGGTTCTCTTTAACTACAGTACTAAAACTTACTTTTGCTTGCATAATTACAATTTATGCAAGGAATCATTATTGGCTCGTTAACATAACCCTACCATTTATACTTATTACATTTAGCTGCTTTTATTTTGCTTCTATACAAGTGTATTTATTTATTTTCTACTCACAGTGAGGCCGTGGTGGCGCACTACTCTGGGGAATGTTTATAATTAATTTGATTTAATTTTCCCCGCACTGGTAAGACAAAGCGCGGCGTTGAGTTCCACCTCTCAACACGCAATATATTAATTTTGAGAGAAAAGAGTGCCAAGGAATAGATAAAATCTAGGGTCAAGACCCTATTCTATCAAACCCGCTTTCACAGAAAAGCGAGAAGCTGCAAATAAGAAACATATACTTACTTCCACCGTTTCATATACAACATAGGTTTAACATCGCAATTGGCAGCTAAAAGTGCGCTTTCAAACTTCTTATACTCCTCTTCGGGTATCTGCGAGGTGCACAGATAATATATAATAAATAGACGCATCTTATCCTCTTCAGTTCCGGCACTGGAGTCAGTTATTAAGTCCATGACAGCTTTGCTTTCAATGGCAGTGCTTTTACTCATTATTTTCTCTTCTAATTCAAAGAAGGAGTCCAGTCGCCTCGATTTTATTGCATTTAAGATCGCTGAAACAAATAAGGTATTAAATTTATTATATTAACGGAGTCAAGGTACAATATGTTCAAGGGTGATTATAAAACGCCGTCTATGTGCAATATTGGTATCTAATTAAGAAAATTTTTCTTCCTCCGTCTGAATCGAGAGTCAAAATTTGTACTTAAATGTGAAGTAAAAAAAAAATATTAATCACATTTTTTTTCCAATGATTGTAAATGAGGATTTTTTTTTGCATATAATGCAAGGTCATAATTTCGCAGTGGGACAGCGTCTTACTATAAATGCGATTGGTTGTGGGTTCGATTTCCACTCCGCCGAATGATTATATTTAAATTATTTCCATTTATCCGTTCTGGTACCTAAGACAAGTGCGGCGTTGAGTTTCGCCAGTCAACACGCAATGACCCGATTTCGGGAAGAAAGTGGAAAACGGAATGTCTTGACAGTAGGTTCTCTTTGACTATGCGGAAAAAGTGTGAAGTTGCAAAAAAAAGGAGAATAATTTATTCAATAGGATATCAACAGTTACAGCTAGTTTACAATGAATATGGAGAAATATATCGCAGGGCAATGATCAAATGAAACATAATAGTACTAGTAGTACTTTTTACATACATACACTATTATCCATTAAAAAATAACTGGTGATAGAATAAATTTTCTAACAGACTAATGGTGAATTATACCTGTCGCTATAGTAGTGTGCATATCAATGAGGCGTTTCTTTTCCATCATTTGTGGCAAGGAGTTAACAGCGCTGGTCAGTCTTTGAGTGTTGTCACTCACCATGCTGAGTGCGATCTCGCTTTCAGCGTCTAAGCCCATACATGTCTTTAATCTTTTCATTTCTGCTTCAGAACTCCTGATAAGTTTTAAAAAAAGTTATAAATAAAATAGCAAAAGAAAGTCTGTTCAATTTTAATCTGCGTAAATATATAATGAATTCAAATTAACACTTTGTAGATGAAGTCTCTGCTGAACGTTTTTTACCGCATGTTAACGCATTTGGGAATCGAACCCACAATCAATCGAGTTTACAGTCAACCACTAAGAAGACATATTGTAATATTCATTGTTGTTTTACCGCAGTCTGCATTAAACCTAGTTACATTATTATTTAGATATGGACTGCGTGGTTTGATTATGTCAGATCTAGGATATACTCGTATTTTAAATATTAAGATTTTACACTATCAGGTTTGTACAAACAAATTTATTTCAAAATATTTTTTTAATTTTACTGTACGGTATCACAATGTCTCTCGGAAATCTGAATAACAATTAATAAAATTTTGATAAAACTAAGAATTGAAGATAGAACAGTAGAAGAGTTAATTACTATAATATATTTTAGATACTTTTTTGAAATAATTATTTAAAGAAAATATATATTAGAAAATTTTATCAATAAGAACGCAAAAAGATATGGGTTTTAAGGTTTATATGTGCATTTAAAATTTAGTTCGTATATATTCAAAGTAGTCTGAGAAGTCAATACTAATAATTATTATAGGAGATTACGAACTCAATGACTGAAAATTATAGCCTAAAAAAGAATAACAAGCACTTATATTACATATAACAAAAAGTCACACAAAAATGGGGGTACATCAATCTGGGGAGCTCTAATTTAAAGTAGAGCTTCGCAAAAGTTGTAAGACTATGTAGCAATATTTTATTCATATAGAAATGGATAAAAATAATATCACAGCAGAATTTCATCTCCTTCAAATTTCTTCTAGTCCTGTAGCCAATTAACCATACATTCTTATCAATTTATATTGTTATAATATATCTATTTTAGTTATTAGAATATTTAATTTGTTACCTATATTTGTCTAAATCTTCTTGTATTGCTTCTGCTACAGTTGGGAAAGGGCTGCCTTTATGTTCAGACCATAACGGATCTTTGTAATCCAAATCACATATTCTAGTGTTGATTTTCTGTTCTGGAATCACTGGTCCAGAATTCTCTGGTACCATTGCTCTAAAATATAAATTTATGCAATTTATAAAATTTTGTTAATAAAAAGAAACACAGCTTCGCATTCTTTTCAATGTACTAGGTTAGTCAGAGAGAACGTAGTGTCGAGACGCTCTATTCTTCACTTTCCGACCGAAATCGAAACATTGCGTGTTAGTGTTAGAGCCCTGTCTTACTATAGTGGAGAAGTATAAATAATTTAAATATAATTCCCTGATTGGAAATTGAACCCACAACCATAAGGTTTACAGTCAGATACTGTCCTCCGCCACAATGGCCTCTGGAGCATTTAAAAAAAATTATATTTCATCAAATAAATAGTTTTATATATAACAGCAAACTTAACTACAAATATCACTCTTTATGTACACTCACATTAGGTTATGCTTACTTTTTAATTTATTTATGCATTCAGGGCAGGGCTGAAACTTGTAAGTCCTAATTCTTTGGTAGAACATTCACAATAATTATATATACAACTTGGCATACCTGTTCAACGACAAGTCCAGAACATCATGAGCCAAAGCTTGGTATGTCCAAGTGTGGTGTAATGGTGTCGCCATATCCACATTTCTGTCTAGTAATATTAGCATTGGACGGGTGAAACTAAAAGATCCAGATTGGCCATGAAACAAGTTGTTCCTTGCATCCCATAGATTCTCTCTTAACTTCTTATCAAGCTTCTTTGCAACCATTTCCGCAGCATTGCCTTTACTGCATCTTATTATTGGGACATTACCTAAGTGTAACATGAGTAATTTAGCAATCACAGGCAGAACCTAGTGTCAAGACACTCTGTACTCCACTTTCAACCCAAATACAAAATATTGTGTTAAATAGTTTGATTATAATAAAACAATATAGTGGTCATTAGTACATTACATAATATTATACTCTTCACACTTTTGCTTTACTATACTAACTTAAAAATATATATGTATGGTCCATATTTCATTTTCAAAATAAAATTAGTCAAGGTGGTTCAGGTTTATAACTAATAAATATTATTGTCATGCAGTGTTGAGTTTAACAATTCAACATGCAATTGCTTTAATTCTGGAGGAAAGTGGAGAATGGAGTGTCTTGACACTAGGTCTTCTCTGACCCTGCTATGTAGGAAAAAAAGGGAAGCTGTATTATCAAGTTTAAAAAGCTTTTAGTTTCTGTATCATTCCTTCTATAATGTTCATGACATGCTTTCAAGGGTCCAGTCAGAAATCTTTGTATTGCATATTTTAGTATAAGAAGAATAAAACAATAATATAAGTGTTACGTTATATACCAAGTGTAACAAAAACTGAGAAGAGACTTTCAACTATTTCATCCATTATAGCCTCCATCTCTGTGTCCTTAGTGTCCCCTTTGTTTATTGCTGAAAAAAGTTTGTTAAAAACTTATATTTCTTGAGTATATAGTAGTTTGCAATGTTTCAAAACTATCCTTATTACATTTACAATTAGTAAAAAGTATTAGTAAAGTAAAAAAAATATTTGAGATGAAAAATAAATATATCTTGGTATACTATTAACTTTTGTTTAAAAATATTTTATACCATAATATGACAGGGAGTCAGATTGCTGGTGCTTCATAATAAATAAATCATCTTCCAAACAAATAAAATTTAAGTACTGGTCAAATATTTTGTGTATGCTCATAACAGAATTTGACTGAATGGCTGATGCTGCTAGATCTTCTAACTTTTGCCTAGTTATTGGTGATATAAAGTTAAGGTGGTATTGGTCATATATGCCATTATCCAGGTCTTGACATATTCTGCCCAAGTTTTCTTCAGAAGGAGCACAGAAATAAACTGCTGGTACTTCAGGTATCGCGTCTCGATCTGAGTGTAACTGACTGTAGAGATAGTTTCTTTTATTAATAAATGTTTATTTTGTGTACAAAAATGTAGATTGATTAAAGATATATATTATTAATTAATAATCCAAAATTAATATGAATTAAATTCAGGTAGTAAAAAAATCAGGACTTACACATGAAGAGTCACTCCTAACTCTCTTAATTCTTTTATTGATATTAGTGGTGATATAATATCTTGACCAATTCTATCATAAACCAGTACTTTCCATGAAGGTTCATTTGCTACTGCCTTTGTTAATGGTTGGTTTAAGTTAAGCATTAGCTTAAGTGCATCTGGAACGTAAAAGAGGTTACAAGTGTAGTTTTTTAACAATTAGGACACAGTTTTTTACATACATCTTATAAGATTTTTCGTTTATACAGTCTACAATCTAACTTTGTATTTAATATGGTATAGTTAATGGTAATATGTAGTAAAATATGGTTCATAGTAATATATAATTGACATAAACAGTACATTTATGAGAGAATTGATACAAATCTATATATTAACATTTTTTATACTTACTGAGTTGGCGTTCCCGTAATGTAGTCATTATGTTTGATGATAGGAACTGCCATCAAATATTAGATTATTTGTAATAATAATTATGTTTTATATTTTAACATGTATTTTAATTAATAATTACTTTAATTATACATTTCATCAACTCGCATCTGTCAAACTGACATAAGGGTGATATGAGTTGAGATTTCGACAGTCGACACGTCGGCTCTTTGACATTGGGCATTACCAATCGGATATTCGTACGATGTATTCACTCATAAGTATAAATTATAGCTAAAAACATTTATATATTTATGATCATAAATAACAATTTATGTTTTTTAATTAGTAAAAGGAAGCAAGACACTAGCGATTTTATTCAATGCTTTAAATATTGTAGTTATTGGCAAGAGAACAAATAAAATAAAAACTGGTAGAACTACATATATCAATTTATGCTATTATAATTCTTCCAATTGTATTACGTTCATTATATTATAATATAAAATGTATATTATTCATAAAATTATGTTTATTTCGCCTTTTGCTGCATTCTCCATTCTTCATCCGAATTTAAGACATTGAATTGGAACTAAACGCCACGTTCTGTCTTATCAGAGCGGAGAAATTAAATTAACATGAGTGAGTGAGTTCCTCTGAGTGGAAATGGAACCACAACCAATTGCGTTTTCATTCAAACACTATCCTAATGTACCACGATGGCCTCGTATTATTCATGACAACACATATTTTTATTTTTTGCTTATTTTTTTTTTTAGTATTGGTTTATTTGGTACTTAACAATCTTGAATACACCTTATTAATTGTGGATATTCAGTACAGACACTTGAATTAGGTACATAAAAAACCGCATTGCTACTAATGAAGACAGTAGACATTTCCTATTTTATCCAATCATATATTAATGCATGCGGTTTGTAGGTATGCGTAGTTGTGCATATTATATCGAGACTTAGAAATGATAATTGAGGTAAGATAATTCGTCATAAGTTATGCCCTCGCTGATAGAATCTGCGGTCAATTCAGCTTTTAAGTTATGGCTTTCGAAAAGTACACAGTAAGAAAATTGAGGTACATTGAAGAAATGAGTGAGGGAAAGCTAAGAAAATTGTATATATTAAGTGGGTAGTAAGAGTTTTTTTATAATTTTTTAAAGTGTTATTTATATTGTAATGAAATGATTTATTTTTGTAGAAAACGTATAAAAGTTTGAACGCAGTGGTATTCGAACCCGCGCCTCTTGGAAACCATCCAAGCTCTGTGACCGCTAAGCATGGCTTACGCTTTCTAAAAATGTTTCAGTAAGAGAGTCGTTCAAGATCTTGCCCTAGATTTGCGTTGATTTTCAGCATCAGAGTGCTTAATGGTAAGGTGGTATGCTTGAGTAGTTTTTTTTATTTATAATCAAAAATATTTACACTATTAATAAACTTAGATACACACACTATAATACAATCCAAAGATATGTTATAAGTTTTGGTTTGTGAAAGCTTCGCGCCAACTAAATTTACGTACAACTTGTTTTATGCGATACAATTTAATCGGCGTATCTATGAAATTGAAAATTTACAGATTATTGTAATATTTTCAGTATAATAATTACTTAATTTCGTGCTTGGTTTGGATATTTAAATATACTGTTAAAACTGAAAACATGGGTAATATAAAAAAGCTTTCATAAGATTTAAAATGATATATCTTTAGCAATAGATAAGATGATTTAGAAGGAGAAAGCCATAAGGTCGTTGGGTGGTGGAAACGTGAGGCGCTTGAGTGTTGGCGCTTTGGCAGTGCGCGTGCGGTGGTGAAAGGTGCTATATCAATGTTAAGAGTGAACGCAATACGGACCGCCATGACTGTCTTTACGCGAATAATTCTTTTTTGTGCTGTACTTGTGAATGGTTAGTTGACAATTTTTTGTGTTATATTTACATTTTTTAAATAATTTCTACTGCTCTAGTGGTACAATTGTTGATAATTACTTATATCGTAATTTTATCGTGTCGTTTATATTCGTTATGCAAGTGTCTCGATGCAGATATAATTTTAATGATTCTTTTTAAGTAAGCAGCTATTAACGTAACCGTTACAACAAAATGCAGTGAAAGCTATTCAAATATTATATATGTATACGTAAGCTACAATAGAAAGCAAAAACATTAGCGACCGGGCAGTTTGCGAAATCAGTTTTTAAATGGGTGTACATAGTCTTAATATTTGATGTGTAATATATTAGAAAGTGTCTACTTGTCTAGTAGGTAGTATATATAAATCCGACACGACCTTTCTTTCACTTGACATTGAAACGTGACCTGTTACACCTATATCGAAAAAGATATTGTTATTAATAATACAATCGGAAATAATTACGTAACATTAAATGTCAAACTGTTTTTATTCAATTAATTGAGACAGAGAAGTTTTATTTTGTGTCAAAAAGAAAACGCCCCAAATAATATGAATACTTACACATGCTTTATAACAAATCAGAAGCTACCCTCAAAAAGTATGAATATGTTTATCTACCTAAATTATATATGAAGGCTCGTAAAAAAACAACTTGTCTACGTTCGAAAAGTTTTTGCCTTGATGTAAATGTTATAGTAAACTGGTCTTCCGACAGGTTTATTGAGTATGTGCAGTTGCTTGCATTCATGACATTTTTTACAACGTACGAGCTCTTGGCACCCTTGCATCACTTGTGAACGCTTAATTCACGCATCAACAATCAATTGACGTCATTGTAAAATAGATATCCATTGTCTGACTGTACACCGTCTGGTATTGTAGGTGTATTAAACCCCTAACTTAACTCAGAATATTTAAGAAATGTTTTCACTTAAATGCCTAACTAGATAAAGGGCGGAGCACCTTGGGCTTTTTTAGAGACATTGAGATGTAAAATTTGTTCACTTACATTAACGCGAAAACGCGTCAAAATAAATAGACATAATATAATAAAAAATAAATAATGGCGATAATATAATAACCGATGTTAGGGTAGGCGGACAGTTCTTACGGTAGGTACTCAATAATATAAAAAAAGAAATAGTTACATGTAGTATAGTTATAATAAGAACCCGAGTAGGTATAGCTGTTAGTAACAATTGAAAAAACAGCAATCTATACTTATATGTTCATTGATATTTTTTAAATACTTCCTATTATAGTCATGGAATTGTTTTAAAAAAATCTATTGACCTTCTCAAAATAAAAAATGGACATTCCATCGGCGAACAGTGGATGCATATAAAATAGCCACCAACGACGCGTTCCGTACGGCACCAATCAATATGTAAAAAAATATTTTGCTATATAAAAATTCTATGTACTATGTACATTTTTATGTCGTACTATATAAAAAAAAGAACTAAACAGTTAAAAGCGTTATATATATGATATATAAATTTAGTATCCTCAAAATGAATCTTCTGTTATATAATTATACCGTGGTCTACTGACATTATTTCGATATACTTATCAATATTCACGATGATAAATAATTATATAAACCAGTATTTTGTCTATTAAAATTCAATCTAAAGGTTACAAAAAATGTTACATAAAATTAAGCATCGCTTATACGATTTTAAAACTTTTTAACGCAAGGCTACGTTCGAAATAACAAAAATGTAACTAAAACTAAAGAGAAATTCAAAGAAAGTAATAAATAATTTTGCGATTTTACCTACCGCCATCATAAATATACTTTTATGCATGAAACTTATTCAATAAGTAGTACTCATATAGCCTTGGAAAGTATGTGGAGACACTTCTCAAGGATAATTTCGTACATTTAACGAACAAAAGAGAATTTTGCATTTCATTGTCGCAACTACGCAAGACGGAATTGAAAATAGTATGGCAAGACTCGTAAAGTCCTCGCAAGCGAAGTTGTGGGACAACACGTAAGTCGTAGTAAATAATTTTCACGCTAGTCTCTTGTCTCACGATAATAGGAAGTGAAACTATTGTGTGCTATAATTGTTATCTAACATTGACATATACGTTTTGCTCGTTATTACATAATAAAATTGATCATTTTTTACATGCAATTTTTTTATAAATAATGAATCAATCAATCAATAGATTAGAGGATGTAATATCCTCTATCCTCTTTATGTAAATGAATTTAAGAAATTCTATGTATATTGACAAATGTTTTAGTTAGATGTATTACACAATAGGCCGCGGGCTTAAATATAGATACTAACATCTTTAGTAAATTATTAAATTAAATTTTAATATATTTACCTCTATAAATTTCTATTACTATTACTTAATTAACTAGTCTATAAAATAAATATTTTTAGATCTAATATTTATTAGATCTAAAAATATTTATTGCTTTATTATTTTATTGCTTTATTATATTGCTTAAACACCTTGTAACTGTGTTGTTGTTTTTATACGTTTTCTATATATGTATTTTTCAATTTCCTAAGTGTGCAAATAACACTTTAAAAAATATATACCTTGTAAGTTTTACATATATGAAGCTACAAAACTAATGTTTAAGTTATTTTAAATACATCAATAAAATAAAGCTCTTGTTGTAAAATAGTGTAGTCAACAAAGTATATTAAAATATATATTTTTAAAATGTCAAGGTTGTTATTAAAATTTATGGAAATATTTAAAAATCTGTGTTGTCCTTTAGAAATACGTATACGAAATAAGAAATTTTAATAATTTATGAAATGTTAATAGTTTTATATTAGTTGCGGGATTGCAGTACGAATCTTTAATGTTTTATGTAAGTTTTTTCTCCATACATCCCCCACATATCTAAAGGGCAGGCAATTTACAGTCAAGACACTTTGTTCTCGTCTTTCTGTGTTAGTGTTTATATAATATTAGTTATATGTTCATTTTTTTGCGCATCGACCATTTTAAATCAACACTCATTTAGCAAAGTTTGATATTTCGATAATTAATATATTACGAGTGCGATGTTTCACTTTAAGTTAGGCAACTAATGATAAGTTAAGCGTTAATTCTAGTTCTCCTTGGGGACGAGGTTCTAACTGGTTTATGAACAGAATAATATACGCACTCGGAATTTGTAATTCCGCACAATTACGTACATCGTAAGTTTGGAAACCAGTCGACAGCAAGTAATGTATCAGCGAGTAGAGCAAGCATCCACTATGAGATCTTAAATCGTGCTCATGTGAATGAGAAACTATTCAGATAGCGTAGCCATTATACAATATTGGAATTTATTATACATTGAATATAAACTAATTGTAACTGGAAAAGGTAGCTTTGTAACAATAATTTAAAAAAAAAATACTAAATCATTTCTAGCAATATATTTCGTTTTAAAGTAATTAACAAACCGCTTAGTTCAGATGTGTAACATAGGTATATTTGGCCCAAGAATTTAATGCAAAAGTCAGCAGTTAGCACTCCCCCACACGTAAGTGCTGATAACGTATTATTGTTGTAAGGTACGGTTCAGGGATGTAAGCATTTCCATAACACTGCCCAAGATGTTTTGGTAGTTTGCGATTTAGAGTACCGTAATCTGGATTGTCCTTTTCCTTTCTACTTTACTGTATAACATTCACTTGCTTTCAGATTATAACGAAAAGTTTTAGAAGAATTTAAGTTGTAGGTGTACTTGCAATGTTATGTTTTCTGCATTTTAACTAAAAAATATTATATAAATAGTTTAATTTCAAATAGTAGTAAATGCGCACGGTATTATTACACGCAATTTAGGTAAATTTAAAGACAATTTAACAATAACGTAATAAAAAACATGTTTAGAAAACGTATAAAAACTTGAACGTAGCGGAAATTAAATTCGCCCGCGCCTTTTAAGAAACCGTCCAAGTCCGCCACTAAACTATACTTTTAAATCCTTATACGTTTGTTACAACTTATTTTTGTTGTTATTCAAAAATATATTGCTAAAATTTCTCTAGAGACATTTTTACAAATTTCTTCTACTCACAGGTTTTATTTATTAAATATTTAAAACATTTTAAAAGCGTTATTGCCTTTTGAATGATAATTTAATTATTTTAATTTTTGCGCTCTGGTTAAGACGACAAAGCGTGACGTTGAGTTCCGCCACTCAACACGGAATGTCTTGAATACGGGCGGAAAGTGTAGAACGGAGTGTTTTGACACTGGGTTCTCTCTGACTTCTCTGTTATGCGAGGAAAAGCGTAAAGCAGAACGAAGGTGGCAATTTTGTTGAACTAAATAACTAACAATGTTGTCAAGATAATTTGAATGAAAACTTAAATATATAGTAAGATAATAATAACCTCATTTCTACTCATTTGTGATCGATAGAAACATTTACAAGAGCAAAAGAAACCAAGAATATTATCTTAGTATTTCTATATTTTTAAAATGTATGAAACTTTCTTGCATAGGATTGTATATGAAAAACATTAATAGAAAACGTGTACAACATCGAAAAAGAGCAGCGAAATTAAAATAACTTAAATATAATCCCCCATGTTGGAACTGAACTCGTAACCACGATGGCCTCACTTTCGTTCTGATAGCAATGAAATCTAAATATCATGAACTTTATCATGCTATTAGCAATTTTAAGCTAATAATGTAATAAAATATGCATATTTCATAATTGATTTATTCAATAATAATTCTAGAATTGCTTTATTGAATAAATCTATATCATGCTAAAAAATTTTAGCGTGGTGTTTTCTTCACAGTGTTTCGATTTCCGTAGCAATGGAGAACAGAGTGTCTTGAGAAAACACGCACACACACTTTAGGCACATTCAAAAAATTAAAGAGACATTGCATATTGGTTGACTGATACCATCGCTACTTTGGCTTAATTATCTGAACCCACTGTTATGTTTTAATTACTTTGGACCATTGCGGTCATAAGCGTCTATACTAGTATGTAACTCGTACAAAAGATGTGATCAAAACTAAGCTGCCATCGTTAGTAAAAAAGATTTCAATATTTACAAGCATTTATAACAATTTTACTCAAAATAATTAATATCATTAAGGAGGGACACGAATAACAACTTTGTTCTTAAAATATTTTTTCGGAAGGTATTTCTTAATATAGTATGATTACTTAAAACAAGGCTATTAATTTTTCCATCTTTTATTTCCAGTTAATTGCCAAAAAGAAAAGGAAGCAGAGGAATTCGTTTGTCCCGAAGGTACTCAGGGCAACGGCAATTTTGCTGATCCGGCCACTTGCCGGCGCTTCTACCAAGTGAGTACTCCCGTTCATTAAAATTTACAGCGATTAAAATTTTTAAATTAAAAAAGTTTAGTTTACCAAGAGCCACTTGAAAAATGTACTTTTTACATATATTTTAATAAATTCATATAACATAAACAAACTTCTCTTTATAGATTCATTTTATTATAATATAGGAAGTGTGTTCAAATCTTTATTTTAATATTCTAGATTTACCGGTTTTAAATCACAAGGTAAATGGATTCTTACTGACTATTATCATTTAATATGTATAAAGGTGCAATTATAATATTTCGAGCTGTGACATTTATGTAATCATTTTACGACTTCAAATCGACACGATATTTATCTAATGTGAATATAACATAAATGAAAACAAAATATGTGGGAATAAATAGTTTTCGAGATTTAATTTTAAGAAATTCATTATAAAATAATGTACAGAATAGCGGCCTTCGTGGCGCAATGTGACAGGCGTCTGACTGTATACGCGATGGTTGTCGATTCCCATTGGGGGAACGATTATATTTACATAATATTCATTTCTCCTCTCTGGTGTTTTGAATTAAGGCGGGAAGTGGAGAACGGAGTGTTTTGACACTAGGCTGTCTCTGCATATCTGGGTATGCAGGATGAAGCGTGAAGCTAAAAACAATATGTTGTTAAGTTATTTATCACTTACTGTTAGTGATTAGATTATAAGGATTATATAAAACAGAAACCTATATATACTCAGTGCCTAAAACTGATTCCTAAGGGTATTTCTTCAAATGAATATTTTATTTTAGTGTGTAGACGGATACCCTTACCTGAACAGATGTCCTTCTGGCTTGTACTTTGATGATATCAGCAAGTACTGCACTTTCAAAGCTGAGGCAAGATGCGGTCCTATAGCGAGTAGTAAGTTTAACTTTTTATTTATTTCATGCTATAGAATAAAAATAATATTTAAAATTAATTCATATTGTATACTTTATTAAAACGGTAAAAAGTGTGTGTGTAAATTGTATATATTTATAAAATATGTATAGATTATAAATAAATCTATGAGTATACATTTTTTTCTGTCTGAATCGAATTTAAATGAAACTGTTGTGTTGTTTAGGATCTTTATTTAGAATCATAAAGACCAACTGTACAATAAAAAAATAGAAATGTCATTTTAGCAAAAGTTGTTTTACGAGTTGGGCATTTTTTGTTGACATATTAAAATTAAGATATGAAATGTCTTGTGTGAAGTGAAGAACCTAATTTACAATGTATTGTTTTTTAATACATAAAACATATATTATATTTTCGTCATCACAAATGTGTAATATGTGAGATTTTGCTTATTTGCATATTTGAAAGGTATCTTAAATTTTTATCTTCTTTACATTATAAAAAATCAACCCAACATAATGTTCTATCTACACTAATAAAATTTGCAAAGTCTACATCACCATATATGTTGAGTAAATTCAATGAAATCAAACTTAAAATGAATTTAATTGTGTCAACATAGAACTTCACACCGATTTACGAAGTTAAAATTACATTAGTGGGCGTACACAGCGTATAGTGCCTACCCGCATGGCGCAGTGATAGCTTTATTCCCGTACACACAAATGTGCAGAGCGTACCGTGTCACGATACAAGAGAGGCGAGACAAGCGGGAGCCTGCTCACACATTACCTCTGTTTGCCGACGGGACATGCACTCCACCTATGTAAATAGCCTCCGTTGCGATCTTGAAACGATTGTTTGAATAGCTTCGTGATCACGACTTTAATAAATATTGAAATAGAAATTGGTTTTCCACCTCCGGCTCCTGAGAGAATTGGACGCTCACTTAAAAGCTTATCGAATAGAAGTTTGATAGATTGAAAAGATTTAGTATTTAAATGAAATCAGAAGTACTCCTGCAAAGACTAAACCCGGTAACGTTAATGTTATTTCTCACAATAGAAAGTTTTAATGCCAGAAGTTATAGTGGTCTAAACGCTGGCTGAGCTAAAGCCTGGAACGGTTCTCAGATTTAAGTCTTCGCCCGTAATGAAAATTGCGTGATTTAGAAAGTTAATTTTAAGATAGAACAAAACTGTTGTAAATAATTAAAATGTATATAATTTTGTGTTAATTTTTTACTTTTTAGTCTTATATGTGTTATCTTAAGATACTTTCGTGTTTTTATGTTTTAATTAAATATATGTTTTATTTAAATTAAATATCAAACAAATCATGGAGCCTCATGGACGTTTAATGTCTCATAAATGTATGTGCATATAAAAATTTTATTTACCTAATATGTATTTTTTTTATATAATTTTAGCGCCGGCCCCTATAACAGAAGCGCCCCTAGATCTGGCGACGAAGTGTGATACGGCGGAATGTCAGTTGCCATACTGTTTTTGTTCAAAGGACGGCACACGTATACCAGGCGGTCTGGACCCGGAGGACGTAAGTCTTAGAACAATAATGTCATTGTCCTTGCACTGAGCACGCTAATTGAATTACAACTAGATATTCCAGTGCTCTTGGATTTGTAGAAACTAGATTGTGGGTTATCATATTATTTCTGCTAAAATAACTTTATTATTCGATTTTAGTTCGAGAGAATACATTGTATAATCGTGTTCTGTACGGAAATACTAGTGTAAATATACTTGATAGAGTTGAAATAAAGTAAACTGTTTATGTAAAAATATAATAGATATTTTGACTTATTTCATTTCCTATAATCATTATTTACAATTATTTTATGGTTAAATCGTCCGTGGCGTTATTTTTAAGATTTATAATTAAACGTTATATTTATAACTAGCACCCCGATCGCGGCTTTGCCTGCGTAAACTACACGACTAAACTATTTAGTATTTTCGCCCGACCGTGTTCTCACTTAAATCACAAACTTTGCTTAAATTCATAATTTAAATGGTTGTGTTAAACTTTTTAATTTATTGACCGATTGAAAAGAAATAAACACTAAATGTTAAGGGAAGTTTATCGCAATATTATTGTTTTGTGGAATACAAAACTAAATTTAAATCGGTTAAGCCGTTTCTGGGATTAGCGTATACAAACAAACAGGAAAAAAAATATTGTTTTGGGTTCTATTTTATTAATAAATGCCTTATATTCATATATCTTCCATGTACATACAGCGATCAGTTTAATTTTTATTATATGTATTGATTTAAACTAATTTGACATATTACTAAGTAAAGAGAATGATAAACATTTACATTTATACTGTAGTAGTGAACTGTTACGAGTGTGAAATTGTCATATAAGCTGGCTGAACCCGAAGGACGCAAGACTTTGAACAAATATCATTGTGCTTGCGGAGGCACGTTAATTGAATTGCAGTACTTCCAGTACTGGATTTGTTAACATTGGAACCGGAGTGCTGGCTTTTATACAATTTCTACTTTATTAAATACTAATATAGTAAGAATATATATTATGTTAGATTATAAAACGATCTTATTAATTTACGTAAGATCTTTTAGCTCTTAGAGCTCTTTATTATTTTACATAACTAGGTAGTTATCCAATTAATAGGGAGGTACGTTCTATGACAGAAAGAGTCACGGTCCTGTATCATCATAATTATCAAGTATTTTATATCTGGTTATACTCGTACCAATAAGTTAACTGGACTCTTGTTTTTTAAATTTGGTCAGTTTTGACAGTAATGGTATATAAAAGAAAAGACAATATTAATTTGTGTGTGTGTGTGTGCGTGTGTATATTGAAGGTTTTATTCTGATTTTATTAAGTTTACAAATTAATTATTTTAAAATAACATTGCTTTGAGATGAGCTTATAGCGATTATTGGAGTCTGAGTGAAATAAATGTAAGACTGAAAATAAATAGTTTTATATTCGCATAGGAATGTTAATTGAATTGAAGCTAGATAGTAATTCCAGTATTGGGATTGCAAAAGCACTTTGTGCCATTTATATTATTATAAATTATTTCGCCTTCAAATTAGAAACAAATTGCAATATAGTTAAAATGCTTAAATAAATAATATTGTTGACTATAATTTTAAGTTACTTTTAGAGACGGAAATAGTATAATTGAATTTTAGATTTTCTTGGTAATTTTTCAATTGCGTTTCCCAACGTATTGAACGCAATAAGATAGTAAGGCAACTAAACATTGATTTCATTTGTGACAAATCAAATTATATATTTTAAAGAATACATTTGTGTGCGCAAAGAAAACACGGAGTGTCTTGACACTGGTTTCTCTCTGACTAACCAGCTATAGAAAAAGCACGAAGCTGTAAAAAAAACTGGTATGTAACACAAATAAGCTAACTTCAAAAAAGAAATATTTCGTTTTACAAATGATTATTTCATTTAACAAACATTTTAAAGTCACTTTAAAATTTCAAACCAGGAAAATTGTAAAAGGGTCTACTATATTATATTAAATGAAAGCGAAATAGAAATAAATGTAATTAGTAATGGGATGGTAGAATCCACTTAAAGCAAATTAAATTTCTCCAAAGACTTACGCTTGGAGCTTATAATAATTTAAACTTAAAAACATTATCAAGCCCGTATTGTGTATTTGAAATTTTTTAAAATATTTTAGATTGTCGCATATCGCGGCTTAGTATAACACTACGATTAAATATATCATATCCGCTCTTTCATTATATACATTAACTTCTCCCTTTTATTCCAGACGCCGCAAATGATAATGCTCACATTTGATGGTGCCGTTAATTTGAACAACTTCGACTTGTACAAGAAAGTTTTTAATGGGAAATTACGTAATCCAAACGGCTGCCCAATTCGAGGCACTTTCTTCTTATCTCACGAGTACAGGTTAGTCGGTAGTATTTCATTAGTATTAAACCCACCAGTATTGGAGATATTTTACTAAAATATTAATAGTGTGTACTTTAAGATTATTCGTGAATGGTGCGGTTAGCCGCATTTGTCCAGAGAACGCTCACAATAATGAAAGTAATATCCGACTTATTGTCATCAGATTATATTTCAATCGAAGCTAAGATGAGAATAAACTAATGAATTAAGTTTCCGTTTCAATTTAGTAGTGGTTGTTTATTGTTTATTGAATTAATCTTGCTGAAGACGTAAAATTATACGGTATAAGTTTAGCTTTTAACTTTAAGGCATCGTTTCGCTAACACTTCTTGAACGAGGCCATAACAAAATTATATTTATTTATTAGAACTTCAGAGCTATTTTTATTAACAACTCTCGCATAAAACGTGTCATTTTCTCCTAAAGATGTTGTATAAAACTTAAGCCGTAAGCTTTTTGTGTGCGAGGCGTGTAAAGTAATCGAATGAGAGATGTTTCGTTAGGCGACACATAAGAGCCGTAAAATTGGGTTATCTGCAACTGAAGGCGATTAAGCCTTCTTGACGTATCCTTTCTCGTCTGTTTATGTGCTTTTATGTTATGTCTAATTCTATAAAAATCTTATAGATACTTCGTTTGAAAGTTTCTACTCATTTTAGTTTTATTAGGCCATTTATTAGTTGCTATGAAATTGACGTCCTTTCTTCTTTGAAAATTGAAATTAACGTTCTTTCTTCTTTAAAACATTTTTTTAAGTTAAAAGTTAAAGATTTTTTACAATATTTATATAAATCCTATGTGTATTTTAATATATTTAAATCTACCTAGGACCTAGAGGAGCTTGATGTTCAAGTAAATTGTAACATTACATTTATTTTTTTGGCGATTGCACAAAACTGTTGTATAACTATTTTAATGTCTTAATGTAACTTTCTTTACATTTTATTACTAGATACTTAAAGAGAAATCATGATAATTATATAATTTATGTAATATTGAGTTAATAAAACATCTTTATTGCCTATTTAATTTAACTTAAAACTTCTATTAGGTATGCAATAATAAACCTTCTTTACGAGTACTAATAACGGTAGCCATAAAAATTGTGTCTTCACATTCTATTTAAGCTTAAAATATTTTTAAATATCAGCAATGACAATATAAAAATTGTAAAAATATTATTTTGGTATACGTACATATGCATTTAGTGAAAAGCGAGTAGTTTTATATTACAAACAAACACTCCAATTTTATTTATTTGTATAGATAAAATGACAACGGTGAAATATAACGACTTGTAGTCCGTAGCTCTGTTTGCGTTGACTTTATGACCCTTGCAATACTATTCCAATTTCTATCATTCTTATTTATGTCTAAATAAAGTAAAATCTCGTTTTTTCCTGGTGCCGTATGAAGTTCGAGAAATCCTATTCTAATGCTTCACTATACTCCTTAAGGAATTCTCATGTCAAATTTCTTTCAGTTTCATGGTCATTCAGCTGGTAACAAAAGAGTATTTTATACTCGTATACAGATATAAAATGACCAAAATCAATTATGGTGTTAAATATTAAACTTTTAAAGCTCTTGTTGATGGAAATGCTGTACTTTTATTTCATTTATATTTTATTTATACAGCAATTACGCAATGGTGCAGTCGCTCGCACACGACGGTCATGAGGTAATTAAACATTATTTTATTCAATATATATTTATTCATATGGAATATAATAACAATTACAATTAAAAATATATAGTCTTTATTTGGTTAAACTTATATGTTTAAGTCTATATTTAATGTGAATTGATTAAAAAACCGATCGCCTTTAGACAGCCACTGGTACCATATCCCAACAACAAGGACTCCAGGACAAGGGTTACGAAGAGTGGGCCGGCGAGATGATCGGCATGCGGGAGATATTGAAGATATTTGCGAATGTTTCTCGGTCAGATGTCGTCGGCGCTCGTGCTCCTTTCCTCAAACCTGGCAGGAACACACAATTTAAGGTTTGCTTTTTGCCCGATTCGCTTTATAAATAACATATCAATTAACATTTTATTCTATTTCTCTGTCGATTAGATAAAATCAGTACTAATATAAAAAAAAAAGTATTGATGGTGCGATTAGCGATTTTTTTATAAGAATATATGCAATTATAACTTATAATTTATTATTATTACTTTTTATATTAATTCACCTCAAATGATATCAAAATGCATTTCTTTTGAAACATGAAACTGAATAGTTAAAGTACATACTTAAAAAAACATAATTAAAAAGGTATGATATCTATATAATTAAATCTGATTTTGAATAGATTATTTAGTATTTTATAATAGCATACTTAATTATTCTCAAATAGATAACCCGTGGACATTGTTTAATTTAGGCTAAATTAAACAATGTTATAAAGTTATAAATGGATCGGAAAATTAGATATGCAGCAGTTTCGATGCAATCTTTAGGCCAGTAGTATTAATTGTCAAAATTTGACTGCAAAAATATAAGATGCCGCATGTCGCATTAAGGAATGTCGTAAAACAATAACCAACTAGCATTAATGAACTAGTGAAAATTAATTGTGGCCAAAAATAAAAAATAAAAAATGTATAGGTTGTATCTTTGAAATTAATTAATTGTTACACATAAATATTCAATTGATAATAAAATAGCCTACAGTAGACAATTATTTATATACAACGATTTTTAGTTACGTTAATCGCGTAAATATAATGAATAAATAAAGTAAAGTAAAGAATACTTTACTTTATTTATGCCTTAATAAAGTTCGATATAAAATCAGTATCAAAAACATTATTATTAAGTATAAAGGCTATTAAATATGTGTTGATGCTACACCCTAAGAAGCTTTTCAGGTTATTTGTTTATGATTTAATATTTTAGGTGTTAGAGGACTTCGGCTACATTTACGATAGTTCAGTGGGCGTGCCTCCGCTACCGATGCCCGTGTGGCCGTACACGCTAGATTACAAGATCGCACACGAGTGCAAGTCCGGAACATGCCCCACTAAATCGTTCCCAGGTATTTGACACACGAATAATGGCTTAGCGAACTATATAAGTGCTTAATGCAATTAATAAAAAAAATCTGTACAATTCGTACTTCAAGTGCAACTGAACTGCAACAAAAGTCGTACTTATATAGAACTGATCTTTAGTTATTTGTAAACTCTCATTTCTACCCATAAATCTTATTTTTAATAGTTACTTTAGTTACAAAATAATCTATTCTAGATTTTTGTAGATGACACACCGTGTTAGTGATAAAGAATTTAAAAAATCGCATAGAAGATGAACCTACTAGTTCCGCGTATGCTAGTGATGTATCGTTGCGCTATAAGCCATACGAATGTATATCATCAGTCACTCCAAAAAATATTTTTTATATTAATATAAAATTACGTTAAAGTATTGTTGATTAGTTTCATTTTCATGCATAATGTGGTGCACGCCTCTCTCAGCTCATACACTTGAAACTTGGTAGCGAGCACGTTAAATATTTGCAAGACAAATTAAATAACAGCTAACTAACCTAATTTCCACGGCAATACATAGTTGACACACTTCTAAAAAATGCATATTTTTTCAATTTATTTACGTTAGTTAATTAAAATTAAAGTACAAGGTAAAGTGACGTCAATCCATACATTCCGCTTAATAAAATAGAAATTCATACTTATTTTCGCTTACGATATTCCGTCCGTTTGTTAACTATGCAAAGCAACAAAAACAAACTGAGCTACTACGTTGAGGTTTTGTAGTTTATAGATTTCTTTTATTTCTTGGCTTCAATTCTTTTCAATTTCAGATTTTCAGATTTTTCGGATTCCATTCTTGGCTGTTGTTCTTTGTTTGAAAGTATATGGATATGGTTGTGTTCACATTTTTTTTTATCCCTTTTTGTAACCTAACCATGCATATATATATATATATATATATATATATATATATATATATAAGATTTAATGTCAATAGCTAATGTCGAACTATTTAATAACGAATTAATATTATAATTGTATTATGTGTATAGATTTCGGCTTATTATTACAGTAGAAATAAGTTTACAAAGTTTAAAATAATTCCATTAATAATTTCCATATTTAAAATAGTAAGCACATATAATATGAAATGCCATGGTGTCAGTAATTGAGACATAAAAGACTGTCATAGGATATGCGTAAAGGAATGATAATAACGTTATCGCTCTCTGATGCATGAGACTCTTTGACGTATATTGAAATTAGATGTTGTATATGAAATTGTCCCTTGAGGTGAATCAACTCATGTGATATTCTATGATATGTTAGGTTTATAAATGTAATGTACTAATATAAGACGAAGCCATATAGAGTGGTTAAATACTAAATACACAAAATATACCAAATGTTTTAAAATTAAATATACATCAAATGTATTTTGAAAAAGCTGACCTTTCACAGATTTTACAGTAAGTTAAGTTTTATGAATTAAGACATACGTCATTCTTTTATACGTCATTTTAGGACAAAATTGTACAGAATATTATATAACGAAATACAATTTTATAATAATAATCAGTACATATAAAATTGGCAAAAAATTTTAACCTTGAGATTCTGGTTGATTTTATAAATCATCTATATTAACAAATTAGAAATTATACGCGTTAGAGCACTATACATTGTGCTGTTCGTATCTACGCTCATATAAATGTCTTATACGCTCGATTAGGAAATTGTGCACGAGTGTACGTCTGATACATGCTCCACTAAATTACTCGCTCGTATTAACACTTCTATTGCTGGGCCAAATATTGTTTACAATTTTGCCTTTTGTGTTACAAATTAATTGTACGGTTAATAATAAAAAATATAGACTTAAAGATTGTATTATGATATTAATGATTAATACTATAAATGAGAAAGTAACTAGCTTTTCCAGGAATTTCGTTATTTTAAGAATAGGCCGCCGAAAATATGAAACAGCTATAGTTCACACGGGCGAAGCCGCGACCGGGTCGCTAGTCTTACATAAATTGTTATAATCGTATTGTCTTAGAATTTGTGATGATACTGTATACATTATTATAGTGTGAACGAAATCAACAATATTTGATTTATTACGCTTGAGTTTTAGTTATACAATCACGTTTAAAATTTTTAATTTTTTTATTTCATATGAATTTCACCTTATGAATTTAGTTTTTTTCGAATTTGTACTTATTTAGGCATCTTATATTATACGTGAGCTGAGCTTGACAAAGCTATAGTTGTTATGCTCCTTTAATATGTTTGAATTTCATATATAAATATGTTTATGTTAAATGAAACAAGAAAATAGCAGCATAACGCGTTTTGTCGCATAAAAATATACGGAGACTGAACGTAATATCCAGGCACTCCGTTGCCAGTTTTCGGCCTGCGTTCGATTTATTGCCACTTGAATGGTGGAACTAAACGCCGCGCTTTGAAATTATCGAACCTACAACCATCGCGATTACATTCAGAAGCTGTAGCCCTACGCCCCGAAGACGGCCTCTATTATTATAATAATATTTTTGAGATTACGTCTTTCAAACTTGTTTCAAGTAATATTTGCCGGGGAGTTCGTCAAAAAATAATACACTTAGGATTTTTTAGTTCCTGAGTGATATGTCACGATTTAAATATAATTTTATTTTGACAGGTTTATGGGAGGTTCCTTTCAATGCTCACTTCGTAGAAACATATGAAGGAGGACACTGTCCTTACTTGGATCAATGCGTCCTGCACAATCATGACTCCGATGAGGTTAGTATGGAGTTTTAGAAAATATTTAATACTAGCTGTGCCCGCGACTTTGTCCGCGTGGAGATCTTACATCAGCTAGTGAAAGCCCCGTCAACATCGGTGTAGCCGTTCTAGAGATTAGCCGGAACAAACAGACTGACAGACACAAAAATAGCATAAAATAATATTCTGGTATATGTAGCGTGTATACATATGCATTTAGCATATATATACCATAATATTATTTTATTGACTACAATCGTTCACTATTTTGGCTTTAATGGCTTAAACATAAGATACTTACCTGATATTTTGGTCAATTCACACAATATCTTTATAACTTGTAGCTTATGTGTTATTGTGATGTATAAGCTATATTATTGTAAAGTTTCATTAAAATCTATACAGTAGTTTTTACGTGAAAGAGTAACACACATCCTTATAAACTTTCGCGTTTATAATATTAGTAGGATTTATTTCAATACAAATAGTGCCACTAAACTTGATTTGTTTTTATTTTCTGTTAACTAAACTACAATTTTAATTTAGATTGTACTGTAATAACCTCTTAATTTGAATATAAAATAAAATAACTTAACTTATAAAATTAGCTACACCATAAAAAAATAAGTAAATAATAAATTGAAGCCATCGTGGCAGTGGGGCAAGGTCTGACTGTAAATACGTTTGTTTGCGGGTTCGACTCCCACTCGTAGGAAAGGTTATATTTAAAATATTCTCCTAGGTAAAAAGAAATAATTTTATAGAATTGTCATTATAAAGTTTTACTTGAAACAAATATATTTTATTATTAAATTTATATAAGTGTATGTATAGATAGACGCTTTTGAATATGAAATTAATTATAAATCTTTTTTTATCCACCGTATTTGTTTGGGCATTCCTTTATAAAGCAGTATTTCGAATTCATTAAAACACCCTTTTGTTTTAAATATCACTTTATTACAAAACTTTGTGATATAACGAGACGAAAGTCTTTGTTGTAACTTTCATCAGTTAACTTTTCTACGTAGCAAACATTTATAATAACAAACTCGGTGTAGTCTTAGAGGGAACTTATCACATATGAAGTTTGCAAGATCTGTGCAAATAATTATTTTGAAAATATAGAAATAAATGTTAATATTTACATTAATATGGATTTCGTTATGGCTTTTTGCGATAAAAAGCTTTAATTTTCGATCCAATACAGTATGAATTAAGCGAGTGAAGAAATAAAACGCACGCGTGTGTTAACAGCTTGGAGTGTAATTGATTTCCCCGCATCGGAATAGATGTTCATGTAATAAAGGAAATAAAAGTTATGTAATTAGAATTGGCGCGCCGCCGAATAATTTGCTCACATTGTATATAGAACTGGTGTTATCTTATCGTTGTTAATTTTGACGATATTTTTATCATGTTAAACGTAATTGCATAAAGGTTATTAAGCTATAGCGAGACGTTAAGATGGCGTGGCGCAATGGGACAGCGTTTGACTGTTATCGCGATTGGTTTTGGGTTCGATTCCCACTCGGAGGAATGAGCATAATTTAACTATTTTCATTTCTCCGCTCTGGTGAACAAGATAAGGCACGGCGTGGGTCGGAAGGTCCGCCATCAATACGCAATGTCTCCATTGGAGTGGAAAGTGGAAAACAAAGTATCTTGACACTAGGTCCTTTCTGACTACCACTATGTGAGTTTATCCACTGAAGCTGAAAAAAAAACCGAGCTGCTATTGCTATGGTCAAGTAGGCACACAAATTGCTATATATTTCATAGAGTTTTCGAAAAGATTTTAATGTTTTTATATTAGACCCTATAAAATAAATATACGTAGGGTCTAAGGTCGCATACATATACAAAAAACGTTGAGCCTTTAAAAGCGTTCATGCGAATATAAAAGCTAGTAGCTTTAATTATGTGTTTACCAAAACCTCATAATATTGTAAAGAATAATATAGTTAAATGTAAATTAATAAGGTATAGAAGGTATAGAATAAATAAGTGTACCAAGAATACCTAAGTGTAGTCTGTAAGTCGACTATTCTACGAAAAAGTTATTCTATATAAAAATATGTTTTTTTATATTTTTTTTAGGTATTGGAATGGCTCCAAGAAGACTTCGGTAGATATTATGAACAAAATCGTGCTCCATACATGATGCCTTTCCACACGAACTGGTTCCAGATTAAAGAGCTAGAGCGTGGATTACATAAGTTCCTTCATTGGGCATCTAATTTGTAAGTAATTTTTAAGTCATTTCTTTTGTATACTTATTAATACGTAGCGTTCTAAAATAGATATAGTTACGAGCTGCACTGTACCAAATATGGTGGTATGATTGATTTGGGCATGTACTTAAAGCCTACTTTAAACAAAAACATTTCATAAGGGCGAATACATATCTTTAAACATCGAAGTGTGTTCCGTTTTAATTTAAGCGAATATAATTTAAGTCTATTGCCCAATATATAGCACTTTTATTTAGCAATTTTTTATACTTAAGTGAATTTCAATACTTTCGCAGTATATTAATATAGGTTTTCCATTATGTCCACACTTAACGTATGCAAAATTTGATTCTGCCCTACACAGTACACACACTTGTATTATGTTTACATTGTAAACTCAACTTGAACGGTTTTCAGCAGTTCGCTTTAATGTTGCGCTTCTAACTTCTAAGTGCTTACAAGTATATATAGCATCTAAATACGTATAACGAAATGTGTCATGTCTTAAGATATTAGAAACAAGTTTAGATGGTACCAGTAAAAATAAAGCCGACTGGTTTTGTGATGAGCAAATGTCGAATATGGTTCAATATTTAAGTATCAAGATGAAATTCTTCATAAAGCTACAGTCGAATGTAATATAATAACATATTTTTTTGATAAAGTGTGAATTTTCTTTAACTGCTAATAGAAAAAATATGACGGGCATCATATTTACCTCCAGAGCTCATAAACAAATTACTGACGTTATGAACGTAACGGAAATATAGGAAACGTAAAACTTTTTACTATTTTCTGATAAATATCCCTCCCCTCGTTTTTAAATACAAATCTGAATTGAAAAACTGAAATTACGACATTGTTAATACTTTAAAAGGGCATTTCATTTTACTGCAAATTACTAGAGCGATACACATTGCACATTGTATTAACAGTAATGTAGGTGTATGCTGTTACAGTAAATTTAAATAATTATTCTTTGTGTAGGTATGTACTGCGTTTTATTTATTGAAAACGTATAAAAAATTTAACTTAGCTGGATTTAAACCCGAGCCTCTTGGAATCCATCCAAGCGCTCTGACTTATATGTTCAAATTTTTATACGTTTTTTATATTCTAAGTGTGTGTGTTTTTAACATTTTTTTGTTAAGTGTTACAAACGTACTAAATATATTTAGCAACAATATAATTGAGAACTTTACATCCGCCTATCATAAAAAATCAAGATCAGAACTTTAACTTTTTTTTTCTAATTGTCGGTTAATATGAACATATAATTAATTACTTACTTTACTAGGCATGACAGTAACGATACGATATATCGTAATATAGATACAACACTATGCGATATATCGTACTCTTATTTCTCTCTATATTCGTATATTCTATATCACTATAAGTATGTCGTACCAATTTTTTTTTTAATTATAACAAAATGATAGTAAAAATAAGTGTAGCAGTGATTGGATGGAAATATATTGCTGTTCGTAACAAAATTACAAAATTGCTTACAAAATAAGAGCAGTAAATATACTTTTTATTAGCATACTAAAATGCACTATAATACTGGTAAATATTTATTTTTAACTTAAAATAACAAAAAGACCCCTTTACAGTTGTATACGCATATGAAAATCGTACGATATTGTTACGATACTATATAATGGTATAGGTATATAGGGGAGCGACAATACCGCCTAACGATGCAAACAATTTTAAAAAGCATAAAATAACATTGAAACACGTATTTGATATTCATGTACATCTAATATCTCTCGATTTTAACTTTAGACTATGTGTCAGAATTACCGATTATTATATACTCGTATGGTATAATATGTTGCCAAGCAAAAAAAATCTCAATCATGGAATTGAGAGGTCTAAGAGAGCAGACCAAATTTAAGTTTTTGCTTTATTTTGCATAATTTACTAAATATTCACAAATTCTATATATGTAGACACCAATATACTATATAAGACTGAAAGCTGAAACTAAGTTTGATTTTTTTTGGGGAATATAGAGGAGAACAAAGGATTTCTTGAAATTCCTACTCGGCCGTGTAAAAGCGAGATTGTACAATTCACATTTAAAACTACGAAATATATAAATAGAAATAGTATGACACGCCTGGCTAAGGTCATAAAGACCACCAGTCCGCAAGCAAAATTGTGAAGGTTAAATCGTTTAAATATAATCATGTTAATTAATAAAAGATAATGATGATGGAATAATTCGAAATGCAATATTCAAATCGTATTAACGACTGTCGATATACTATTTGAGCGTGATACTCCCTAATCTGTGCGTATAATAAAATTGTGTATAATGGATTTATGCACTTTCCAATTATTGTAAATAATTTAAAGGATAATTTTAATTCATAATAACGTTGATCGTTTTACATTATCAAATTCAGATATATATTTTAAAATTATTCAGATTAACATTAATTATAGTTTAATACTGTATATAAAAGAAAATTGTATTTATGTAAAATTGTAATGCAGTCAGGTGAGGAACATATTTAATGTTTATAGTAAAAAATAGATGCGACTGTTCAGACTACAGATTGGGCAATTGTGTAGTATAGTGCAAACATACATGCTAATGTTATAAATGCGAATGTCTGTCTGTCTGTCTCCTTGTTACGCTTTCACAGCTAAACTACCATTCCGATTTGGATGAAATTCGGATTGAAAATAGTTGAAGATCTAGGAATGTATAATAAATTTAAGCTTCTCAAACCGCTTTTCCCTGCGGCATTACAAAGATGGGCGTTGAGCCCAAAAAAGACAACTTTCGGTTTTGTTTTACGAAATCACCGCTAAAAAATAGGAAACAGCAATAGTTTACGCGGGCGAAGCCGCGAGCGGGTCGCTAGTACGTAATGTATAGACGACCAGTACATACTGTCAAGAAAGTTTTCGTACTTCAAATAAACATTATATTCTTTCTATACCTACACCCATTTTAAAAGTCTAACACTAAAGATACTTACTTGTACCTGCTGTTAAAAATTAACTAAAAAGTCAAAAGATACTTACTTGTACCTGCTGTTAAAAATTAACTAAAAAGTTAAAAGCTGGTCTGCTCCCGAGAGTTATTTGATTGTGAAATATTTTAAACTTTTATGCTTGGTTTATAATAAAGTTCAGAAATAATATTTTAAAGAGAAAATTTAAAACAGTTTGAACTATGAACCAATAATATAGAGGTAGAATATAGGGATATAGAGGTAATATCAGTGTCCAGTAGCAATGAACAATTCACAAGCATTTACACGTCACATAATCAAAGCGTAGCTGACACTTCGAATAGACGCGAATAGTGACAATTTCTATAGCGAGTGGCAATTGAAATTGTGCCAGGTATTTTCTGACTGGCCCATTTTTTAAATAAAACTAGATACGGTGTAACATGTTAAAACTCGACTTTTTTCATGTCATGCTTCTATGTGTATATTTTATAAAATAAGAATTATTCATCACTCGTATGCGGATCATATTGAAATTCAATTAACTTTTAACTTAATGCTTTATATTGCACAATATATTGCCATCCTTAGTCAACTACTAGGTGTTTTAGGGCGATGCACGAAATAATATCATTGTAAAATTGGTATTGGTATCATGCAGTTAATGTTTGCGAATGTAGTATTTATTTCATCTTAGAAAACTCTACAATAAAACAACTAAACTAATCATTTTTATCTTATGTAACAAGGGAAGTGAAACAGTAAACCGCAACGAGTATTGTAGTTGAAATAATAATTTTCTATCGTATGAAGTGGATAAGGTTTACGTAAGACTCTAACAATTTTAAATGACAAAAGGTGCTTGAAACGTCGTTACCGAGGGAGTTTTGTGGGGTGTGATATTTCAAAGTTCAACTAAAAAGCTGGGATATATAACACTTAAGTGTTCTTTTTACACCACTTGCTCCTTTGAAACTGGCTCGAGTTGATATATCTTTTATTCTAAACCGTAATTAAATGTGTTACATGGTGAAAATCATGTTTAGATAACGATTAACTTATAAAATTTTATCTTTTGTTATTTTATGTGTAGTATCTTATTAAACAAATTCCTTTTGTTGCATTTATATCCCAATATTGATTTAAATATAATGTATACAACAAAAATAAAACTAGCAAAATGAAAATAGCAGAAATCGGTTTTGAAATTCAAAAAATAATTATAAATATTAAAAGTTACTCGAAACTCAGTAATCAATAAAAGTTTAATTCCATACCTAAGAACCCACTAGAGCGAATAGAAGTTATTATTTTACATACGTCAAATTAAGTTCTAAATTTCGTGCGTACTTAAAAGGTGTACATGAGACATTTATTAGTTTCATCTTATTCGAATTTAGAATTACACCGGGGAACTAGGCTAAGTAGTTTAAAAAGAAATTATTAGTTTCACCGGGAAATTAAATATTAGGGAGATAATGAAAGCAGTTGGCTGTTACGCGACCAATATGTTCCGAGGCGGGCTGGCGACGTCGATTTCACGTCGAAATGTATGTAACTCACGTACCGCGAGTTTGCTTTGCCAACGTGCGATGGCTACCTTACTTCTGGCATGGTCGACTGGCGGATATCGAATTAAACTTCTATCATGTATTCCTTCTTCGATGTCGATTGCTTTCCATTTGTTTGATCTTATCCGCCCGTATGTGAGATACTGTGCTATTTTATTTCTGTTCGGACCAATTAATTGTAAATTATAGTTTTCTTTAAGCATTTCTGTATAAAGGTTTAAAAGGAGGTATAATCGTCTGTAACCGTAAATAAAACGATTCCTTCAACGTTGTATAAATTAATTTTATACTACCTGTCAAATAATGCAATGGTACTCAAAAACTATGGTTTGGTAATTTACTAATAACAAATATGCTTCTTAAAAATTATCACAATTAATTTTACACTTCTATTTGGCGACTCATAAAAACTTGTAATTAACTAATACATTATAATTTTAGGAAAGATGTCCACTTCGTAACTGTAACGCAGGCTCTGACTTGGATAACAGATCCGAAGCCCGTCAAATTACTTAGCAACTATGAAGCATGGCAATGTGATAAAAAGGATTTGCCACTAGCGCCCTGCAACCTGTCTAACAAATGTGCCTTATCTTTCAAGCATCCTGATACAAACTTCACAGACACACGCTATATGGAGACCTGCACTGATTGTCCTAACCAGTAAGCAGACAATATTCGATTTTTGATTTAAATATATTTTTTTAATTCATTGAATCTTAATATCATTTTTAGATATTACTAATGGCTTCTGTTTCCCGATTTGTTGTTGATATGTTTAAAAATTGCTTCTTTTTTTATTAGTATTATAATAGTAGTAACATCTTACACAAAATCTGCGTAAAATTATACAACTGTATATTTATTCAACTTTCATTGTAATCTATACGATTTGAATTTAAATTAAAATGTAAATTTAAAAATTTATAAATTAGGTTACTAACTTTATTCCGACATTTTATTATAATTAGAATAAACTCTAATTATATTTTTTAAATACCTAAAAATACCATTATTTCTTTTAATGTGATTTAATTTAAATATTTTACGCAACTATAATTGTTATTTCTAGATACCCATGGTTGGGAGACTCCGGTGGAACAGGTATACCTGGCAATGACAACTACATTCCAGATAGTCTGAAAAGAAAATAATAGGAATAAGTTATCCTCACATATTTGAGTTCACACTGACGGCAGATACTTAAATTTTAAAACACTTTTAATCTAGCTTTTAAAGCTTGCCCAATTTCATATCGTCTCAATTTTTCAACTATATTTCACCTTGATTTACTATTTCTGGTCTTAACATATATATTTCTTTAATAACTAAACATTTGTATCAAATCTGTCGTCAGCCACAAAATAATCTATTCATTATACTAATACACCTTATGTAATACCTCAAGAATTTAGTCCACAACTTCTTGTGGACATGTGCATGTTTATACATGTGCCTTACAGGTAATTTCTCTACGTAAATTTAATTTGTCTATCTTCAAAATGTGTTCATATATGTACTACGGTATTCTGAATAGATTATTACATTGTACATAAATACTCGTATATATTTTGTTACATAGCAGTGACTAGTTATTGCGGTTCGACGTTGTAACTTGTATGGTTGTATAGAAGTTTTTCATATGAATTTGCTGAGATTTATTTAAAAAACTGTTAACAATATCGTGTGAAGGTTCATAGTTTTTTATTTGACTCGTAGGGAAGATTCCAGAAAAAGCTTTATATTTTATCGTAATTGTAATGACTTATTATAGTAAGTAATATTATATTTTGACAAAAAATTATATTAAATTAATAAACAAAACCATCAGAAAAGAAAATTAATTTTATATCCTATCCCACCCAACATTTATAATTTATAATCACAAATATCAAACTAAAATACACAAAATAGATCCCAATATTAAATGAAGGTTCAACGATATATTTCAACGGTATTAAGCTAGGTGTATACAGAGTAAAGTAGTGCACTCAATATCTTCATAGAACGGGTTACAGTTTCAGACTCGTTGCAGATTTAATTTGAGATTGGGCGAGTGACTGCGGAAACTTTTACGACGCTTGCATTCACTTTAAAGGCTGGTTTGCTCATATTCGGATCTAATCTCGGTCGGCAATTCAATGATGTGGTAAACTTTAAAATCAATATGAATTATTATTTATTAAAGTTAGAGGAAAATAAGTCTAAGCATATATTTTTCGGCCAGGTTAAACTATTTGCTACGTTGGGGTTGTTACCTAAGCACGTTATATTTTAAAGTTGCTGTTGAATTACCTCAGTTTTTACGGTTACACCTACAATATACGAAAGGTTTCAAAATTGGAGAACCGAGTGTCTTGACACTAGATTCTCTCTGACCCTGCTATGCGGGAAAGAGTGTAAAGCCCCAATAAATAAATAAATGTAATATATTTTTTATTTACTCGTAAGGTAAATGTTCATGTTCGTATATGTTGATTAGGCAGGATTATTGTCAGAAACCAATAAAAATTGGTTTTGGAGTATTTTTTAATTAATAAATGATTTACGAAATTTTTTATAATAAAAATATATGTGTAGTTCTGTATAAAAATATGTGAAAAACTTGAATGTTTTTTTATATTTGTTTTTTATTAAATTATTTATATAATTTTTTGAAATAAATAAAACTAAAACTGAAACATCATTAAACTAAAACGTACACATATTTATATAACACATCAAATAATGAGAATTATATTTTTGAAACAGTACTTGGAATAGCTCAAAAGAATATTACGTTTCATATAGAGCAAATAGCTACAATAAACAAAGTACCTAAATAAATATTAGCGCAGGTATGTGGGTAGTGGTACGTAGTTAATAAGGCTCTGTGTATTTTCAGGCACATTACGGCCCCCTGAAGCATGCATGAGGTTTTCATAAAATATAATAAGACTCGCATAATGAGAGCAGGTCAACACTAAAGCATATATTTTTATAACCATTTATACATCATATAGGAATATAGCATTTTTTTTACATATATTCTGTGAATTGTATTAAAACATAAGAAACGTCCCTATAAATTCTAGTAATTAGGTGTTATAAATAACATCGAACGTCCCAGTACTTTTATTTTCATTAATCAAGTCGTAACAAAAACAAAAGAAGAGTAATAATGAACAAATTGGTATCACAAGTCGAGCATATAAAACTGTCTTAACAAGTTATTCCGGCGAGATGTGTAGCTTCGTAAATACCTTTTAATATAATATTACGCCTTTATTAGCTTGCTACAATAACAAGTTAATCTCCATCGATCCGTATAAGTCCGCTCATTATTTTTCCTTATCAGGGTACATATGGAGATAAAAGCTCAGCTTCTCTTATAGATGACATTTTATGTCTCTAGAATAGGAAAATAACGAAGACATAAATGGAATTCGGACGATAAACAAACTCTAGCAAGGAGACAGTCTGCGAAGTAAGAGTACCGTGACATGAGATATTATTATATTACAAAATAAAGTCTGGCATATATAACAGTGTATATATTGCTCGACATTGTAAAACTCACAGTAAACAGTGTGTAAGTTTTACGTAGAATTTTAATAGGCTTGAGCAAGCAGCGCAGAATTGAGCAAGAATGTGAAGTTTCGTATGCGTTAGGTTAAAGTCTCTAAAGAAATTGGGCTACAAAGCTATACTGTATGCGAAATTTCTGTGTAACAGAAGTCAACGTCGTAATCACCACTCAAATACGTTTATGATAAAAATACTTTGAGTGTGCGACTTGAAGAAAACAAGAAATTTACGGTTACGGTTATGAGTCGTGGTTTTCTGTATGTAAAACAATACCTATGTATAATTTGATATAATAGATAACAGCTACAAGTATACAATGAAACCGAATGCCTAATAACAAATTGTTCACGATTCTCCTCATTGATGAACTATTGAAACCAAACGACATATCACAGGACTATGTCATATACCAAACGGTACATTATTTATGTCTATGCCTCGTTTGCACGAATGCCTTTTCTTGCTAGTCACATCAGGGCGCTTGCCTTGATATTGCAATGTTTCAAATTCTAATTTTTTATTCATATATTTTGACGAAACAATAGTTTCAATGTTAGTTGTCATTTAAGTATGATGCGTTATTAAGCATATTAAGAATAACCTAGCATTAAGGTTCAGGAGGTTCTTGTTTCGATTCGATTATTACTACATATATCATATTTATTGCAAAAAAAAATTAACTCAGTATATCTATGAAAAAATATTTCTTGGCTAAAGCTAAATAATATACGGTTTTGATATTCTTCAATTTCAGCGATCATAATTTTTTCTTCAAGTATGCTAAGTAGTCGTTTTACATTCAAATACTTTAGTAATTGTAAAAAGTTTTCACAGAATGCGAAAATTATGTAAAAAACTGTAAATTTTTCAAAATCTCTAATTACCATAACCATTGCTTACAATTTCTTTGAATACGAAACAAATATATCGGTCTAATTTTTCAATGATATACAAAATATTTTTATAAATGTTTTAAAAGTGCCTATATTTTGTTAAACATCTTTTTTCTTAAGATACTTTTATCTACATATGTATATTTATGTACATTGATAATCAGACAAATTGTTAAGAAAGGCTTTTTATTTAAACAACATTCTCTCAAATTCCACTATTGAATTGAAGGAATATCAAAATGTAAACGTGACACCTTCTAAAACTGAAATTCGAATATTCCTATCTGCTACCTGCTGATACATCTAGTTACTAATGTATATATTTGTATGCGCGAATAGTTTCCAAAAAGCAATTTGGTCATGGCCGCTCAGCTGACTTGCGTATTTTCCACAAAACAAATAACAATGTTCCATCGATAAGGCCGTCGTCAACTCGTCTATTCACAGAATAAATCGTTTTGGAGACGGACCGACTTTTGTTTTTATATGCAGCCGTTTAGCAAAAGATATTTGCTCATTTCCTTAATGGTATCTCAGGAATTGTTCTTTTAATAGTATATATTATAATAATATGTAAAAAAGGTTGTAAAATAAAAAAAAAAAATTGACGATAAAATGCTAAAATAGGTATTTTATAAGTTATATTATTTACTATTATTTTACTGTACCTCCTCTTGTTGTCAAGTGATGGAACGAAGTTAATACATTTCTATAAAACAAAAGCCAGTGTGTTGTCGCTGTAGCTTACTAAAGTTCATTTGAATACCGTATCCATGAGTGTGAATAGTAGCAAATGCGACTTCCTTTAGTCCTATAGCCGCGTTACGAGTTGTATGAAATTAACCACAATATATTGTGTATTAAATATAATTATTAAATTTTGTATATACCACGTGTCGTTGATTTTATATAAAAATAAGTTGTAATAACTGTTATGACAATCTGAACGTAGATTCTATATAATATGCTCGTTTGTTTGATATACATTCCTTTGTATAATTTTGATAAACACACACATATTTTATACATATTTTCGCTACAATTTCGTATTGCCTTAAGTAACAGAGTTAACAGTAACAGGCGAAATAGGAAAAAGGGAAATTAATAAATAGTTAATATTGTGAAAGCATGTCCCTTTTAAAAGGCAGACTTACGTTGGAAAAAATAACTATAAACTAATATAAGACTTAGATATAAATATACATAGTTCTCCACTTTCCACTTGAAGTCGAGACATTGCGTGTTGAGTGGCGGAACTCAACGCCGCGCTTTGTCTTGTTTACCAGAGAGGAAAAATGAAAATAATAAAACTACGAAAATTTCACCCAATGGGAATCGAACCCACAGCCTATCGCGATTAGAGTCAGCCACTGTCCCATTGGACCAAGATGGCCTCATAGATAACATATTGAAGTTGGAAAATGAAATAATGTTAAAAGATGTACATATTACTACAATTGTTATAAAAGAGATAGGGAGAGACATCACTTATATCTTTCGACCCAGCGACCGTGAGCGGTGGACGGAAGGACCTTTCGAAAGAATGTATAATAGACAAAGGGAACATTTTTGACTATTTTCTGTAAAAATATCATATTGTTTATTTCAAATTTCGTTTTTACAAACACATTTCCAGATAAGAGAAAAAAAATATTTTTGCGTGTAGGGATGGAACTTACAACCATCGAATGTACAGTCACACACATTTCCACTGGGCTAGAAGCACACACATTTTTAATGATTATTATTACTAACTTTAAATTGTTCAAGAAAAAGTGCGCAGAAATATACAATTAAATTTAATATTAACGTTGTTATAAAGTTTTGGCTTTATAAGGAGTGCGAGATTGCAAATTTTACAAATTTATACTATTGAATTTTAGAAACAAATGATACAATTAATAATCACTACACAACATATATTCAATATAAATCTGTTTTATATTGTGAAGATCTTAAATATATAATCTACATCTACATATAATATAAAAGAGTATTAAAGTCCATTCTGTACATGAAAACTTTCTGGAAAATTTTTAATTGGGTCCATTAATAACACGATAACAGAAGCGAAAAAACCACTCAGTAGAATTTTCTCTGTTAATTCGTGCGTTAATTACGCGAAAACTAACTACTTACTAACAAGATAGAAATGAATGAATGCGTATAAATTTTATATGTATTCGATGTAATGTATAAAGAAAAAATAAAAAACGGAAACAGTTAAATTACCATAAAAATTGATAACAACTAGAAATAAATGATTTTTTATATAATTAGCTTAAAGTCTAGACCCCATATATCCTATGTGTTTAGTTTTATCCTGAAAATCAATGTAAATAAAATGAAAAACCGACACCGTCAAATCACGTCGATTACTCGCAAATTTATTTCCAATCTCACTAAGTAATGTATATATTAAAAAAACAATATATAGTAGTAGTAGTAAGTAAAAGAATTAAGGAAGAGAAGGCTGTGTGGTCTTTTTCTATTTAAACTTCCCTTACCAATTGACACATATACGTTCATAATTTGACAAAAGGAAATATCTATTAGCCGTGTAGGTGTAGTTTACGCAGGCGAAGCAGCGAGCGTATCGTTAGTGTAACAATATTACGGTAAATCTATTTACCTATATTTGTTTCTAATGAGCGTTTAGTTCAATCAATCATGTAGTTCTACTTTTATCACATAATATGAGAACGTTCCAATAAGTCGTCGACTGATTATTTAAGTCACAAGTAAGTACATTGTAAGTAAATAAAAACTTTTATGTGAATAAACAGAATTATACGTTAAGTCATTAATATGATTACCCTACATACGAGGAACGTAACAGGTTTAACCGCTCAAGAAAAGTTAAATATCTGTCTGTGGATAAAAATACGTAATTCAGTTACTATTATTAGGGTCCAAGTTACTTTTTCTACATTCCCACAATTGAAACCATTCGACTGCAAATAATGGTCGTCTGCAGTAAATAGCGAAAAAGGAGGCTTATGATAGGACCCTTTTTTGAATTGCATAATTTTCTCCAGGTTGGGAATTTATTATAATTTCGTAAGTATAAATATATGTAAGTAGGAAATGCAACTAAATCTTTATTAAAAATGACACTGAACAGTTTATGACAACATTAATATGCTGTTTAATTTAATTTACTATTGGACATAGTTAACTGATAATAAATTAAGAAATATTCAGTATACTGAATTGTATTTATAATTTTTCATAGTCTTGAGCGCCTATTTTATACCAAATTCTATGAAGGTTACGAGCAGGAAAAAGATGTACTCTAGTAAAGTCTTTGTAAGGGTAAGAGGGATAAAGTTAAATCTTTATTATATAAGATCTTATAAAAATATCAAGTACTTACAATTCTTTGTTTAACTTGTTGGCTATGAAGGTTAAGGAAAAAAAAAGAAGTTAATTTAAGTTATATATATTCTTATAATATTTATTAAAACTTTATATTATAATTATGGATTTGATTCCCTCTCACCAGCGGCATTGAGTTCCACCACTCAATACTGCACTTTTTTAGGTTTTTATCTAAGTTTACAAAATCATTTAAATATTTCACGATCTAAATAATACAAGAAAAAAACATCAAAAAGTAGAATTACTTTCAATCTTATTTTATAGTATTACTACTACTACTACATACTATTTTAAAATTCACATTTTGCATTTATTTTTCCAAGTAAAATATATGGTTAGTGTGTGAGTGCTCTTATAATTATAAAATTAGTATTTTTGTTTTGCGACGTGAAAGTTAATGTGAGTTGCAGTATACGTTCTTTAAAATAGGCCGCTGGATAGAACCACTTCCCTATATTAAATAAACCATCTAGTTTCGTGCTAATTGTATTTGATTGCAGTACAAACTGAAATATTATTCTGTGAAACATTTTTAACAGACATAGGTACGAATAAAAAAATATAGTTCATTCATTCAGTTCAGTAACGGAAAATTTAATTTAAAAATATTATAATATATTTTTTTATGATTTCATTTCCAACAGTCGATAAACAAAATTGTTTTGGCTAACATAGGGAGTTTTTAATTTATTTTTGACTAGTCTACAATTAATAAAAAATATATAACACTATTATTTATTATAAATAATACTATTTCGTTTTATTGCCCGCCCGCGTTCTCACTTAAATCACAAACTTTGCTTAAATTTATAACTAATTTCGTGTTCCTTTTTTATTTATGAATTGATTGAAATCTAGTAAACACTAAATGTTAGGGGAAGTTTACCAAAATACATAAATGTTTCTGAGATTAGCGCAGGCAAACAGAAAAGAAAATAAAAAATAATTGTTATGAGTATTACATTAATAAATGTCCCTAATAATATATTTTTTCACATATCTTTCATGTACAGACAGCGGTCAGCCACATTTTCATTATATGTACAGATAATTAATAGAGAGACCATTGTGGCGCAGTGAAACGGCGCCTGACTGTAAAAGTGATGGTTGTGGGCCAATATTCATTTCCCGGCTATGGTCATACAGAATTGTGGCGCTGGGTTTGTTTTATTTCAGGTTTTTAAGCGCCACAGAATATTCACGTCAGTGATTTTTTTTGAATTTTCTATCATTTTAGTTGAAATAATTAATTCAGTGCATGATGTTGTTTAACGATTGTGGTGTATTCCGTCTGTATTCCGCCATTTTAGTTTCCATGAAATTCAGCGGAATGTCGAAAACGGAGTATCTTGACATTATGTTATCTTTGTTTATTATGACTACATGGTACTCATTCGTAAAGACATTCAATTATTTTGTCTATTTAGATTGAGTTTATATAAAAAACGAGTATATATGTCCTATTAACTTACATTTTAGTTGGTAGTATTTTATAATTTATTGTAATTACAATTAGTGTCTTTGTAATAAAAATATGTTTAGGTTCTAAGATTTACTACGAATTACTTTACTTAAGAATTACTTTTGTAAACTACCTGGCAACGAAATTTACTTGAATAATTATAATTCTAGGCTTTGGCGATGTTGCCAACATTTTAAGAACCTCATGCCATCCAGGCTGGTATAAATTCCTTTAGAGTAGGTGCACGGCACGAGTACGTAAAGTTCTACAAGAATTTAGTTCTACCGTTTTCATCTGCCTCTTAGTAAGGTTAATTTTATTATGTATTATTTTGTATATTACACGTTTTGTTTACTGCTTCTCGACTTTTATCGCATAGCAGAAATCGAGACATTGCTTGCTAAGTGGCGGAACTCTACACCACGCTTTGTCTTAGGTACCAGAGTGACGAAATGATAATATTATAAATATTATAATAATGGTTCCCACGAGTGGGAATCAAAACCAAAACCCATCGCGCTTACAGTCCGATGCTGTCCGACTGCGCCGCTTAAATAGCTAAATAACAGGGAAATATAAAAAAAAATCATTGGTTTCTATGATAAAATAATACAATTGGGATCTTGATCTTTTGTACATTTAGTTAAATTTGTATTTTTTTTATGTTAAATTTTAAATGAAGTAGTTTTATTCTCAAGAAATATGCTGTGTAATCATAATAATGATAATTTATTATAAATTCAAAAAAGCTTAAATATAAATATGAACAAACGTTGTTTAAAATGAAAACAAACGATGAAAACTTTTCGCAGCCACTCACAGCGAAATCTCAAATTAAATCTGCTACGACGCTCAGACGTGAACTGTCACTCTTTGAAATAAGTCTGAATATCAGACGCTTTATATGGTCCTATTTACAAATACGTATGTATGAAATAATCAAATTTTATATTATTATTTGATAGTAACATTACGAAAATGTTTGCATCTTTTTATATCTCTTGAGGACAGGGAGGTCGTAGTTATATTTTTTGAGTATATTTTGACATATAATGTAATAAGGGATCATCTACACTATTAAAAGTGTCATAAAATACAAAAGTGTAGGTATGTCAAACACATGATATTATATGTAAAATTTATTTTATTCATTGATTTTTATATGTAATGTATTATAATAAAAAAAATGTGCACTTCTTCTTTACATAAACTTTAACTGCATCAAATTTCATACTTATTACATATAACTTTTATGTTATTTTGTTTATACTCGTATAGTAACAAAATATTAATTATATACACATAAAGAAAGCCGATATTCTAACAATTCTGTTTGACACAAAAAATATATGAAATAAAAAAGGAACATATCAGCACGGAAATTGAAAAAAAATATAAAGTTAGATTTTCCTTCTGTGTGAGAATCAAACAGCTTTCAAATATTCAGGCACGGTTGACGGTACCGTCCATAAAGTTTGTTCTGGTTACAAATTCTACGTTAAACAGTGTGTAGGTTTCACGTATAATATTAATAGGCTTGAAAGTAAACAGCGGTAAACTAAAGAAAAATGTAAGTTGCCGCATTGGTTAGACGCCTCAAAAGTGTTGCTACTAAAAAATAGATATACGCGTTATGAACACTAGAAATGACAAGAAACTAGACTTTATAGTATTGACTAGCAAACAGTAAGTCATTTATGGCATAGAATATATACATTCGTGCCATAAAATTTAACAAATGTTTTCGAATGATTTCAAATGGCTCGAACAATTACCTTAAGGTAATCATTTAAAACTTATTTTTAATCAAACTTTTATTCTATTTAAGAATATTATAATATTGTTAATCTATGGATTTAAATGCTGTTGTTTCTCACTGTAGTCAGCAAAACTGTCTTCAAAATTTAAAATTAGGTGCAGTGGTAGCTTTCTGTCTATAAAATGGCACATGACATTTTCACGTTACGTTACGCTACTATGAAAGTGTTTGTAACAGACTATTTGTATAGTGTTTTTTTTTATTTTCATAGAAGTATTCGTCGTTATTTGAAACTTATGCAATATTTATCACCAGGTACCATTGTGATCTAGTTCTGGTATGCATGACTGGACGCGATGAATATGCGAAGTAGTAGTATTTTTATTGAAAAAGTATTAAAAGTATACGTAGTTCTAAATACTTCGTTGTTGATTCGAAGAAAATTAACGTATTCTTTTTCACAGCTTCACGCTTTATCCCTGGCCTCCCTGGGGAAGTTTTGCAATTAAATAGGGAGGTTAGGCATTTTAGATATATGGCGTGTTAGGTGTTCTATTGCTACCGTATTATTAACTAAGCCGGTAAAAAAAATATTTTTCATATATAAATATTCCGTGGTGGTAGTGATCGAACCTATAACCAACGAGTCAGGCAATCTCCGTGAAGCCACGATCGTGAAATAATTTAACAGATCCATGTTTATGCAATATTAACAAATTTATATCCGACAGTCCAATACAATATAGATAACTGCAATTTTCATTGTATTTCTATTATTATTTGACATTATTTAGTGGCAATATATTTCTGTGTAACAAAAGCTAGTATTCTGTTGTTGAGCGTAGTTCATTTAAATTCCGTACTCGCGAATGCGAACAGTGGCAAGTGTGACTTCCTTTAGTCCTATTGTCAAACTGCCCTTTCAAATGTTAAAATAATGGTTTTGGATGTAATACTTATATTTTCAGTTAAAAGAAAGCTTGTTATAAATTAAGGAATGCTATTATTCATTTTGAAATTGCAATTATCCATATTCTTATTTTTGTCAGCCATCGTGGCAAAGTGGTTGACGTAATCTGATTTCAAATTCTATAGATGTGGCCTTAGGTTAGATACCCACTTGTAATTAAAACACAATGTTAATTTCATTGCTCTTGTAAGACAAAGCGTAACATTGAGTTCATTCCATACGTCAAGTAAACGTCAGATGTCAATCAAGTCTATACAACAATAAATGTCTGGAATACGATCGGAAAATGAAGAACGACGTGTGTGTGTTTGCTGTATTCTTACTGGATCTCCTTTCAACTTATAATCTCTAATAGTGTAATTTTATATCTTTATTACCGATCAATCTCCTTCGTGTACTCTCCTTACAACGTGACATTGGCGAAGTGATAAGTACTCAACTTGCACGTTCGAAGCGCCATAACTGAAGAACTGAACTGAACTGAAGAACGACGAACGTGTCATGACACCAGGATGTCTCTGGCCACCTATGCGGTTAAAAGCGCAAACCTGGCTAACCTCAAGGTATTATGACTACTAGCTATCTATTAAATGAATAGACTGCAATATTTAATAGATAATTAACATTAACGTGCATTTCCGAAGTCCTTGCGTTTTATTGCAAATTAAGTTAAGAAGAACAATTCGGCGTGTGCTCTTAATTCTAGTTATAAACTTCGCTCCTTCTCAATGTAGCGGCAGATGAACTACACAACAATTGTATACATGTATAACATAAGTTTTCCAATTTAACTTTCATCTATATAAAGAATTACTTGTTACTTATTTGTATATGTACTTATTTGGTGACGAGTTTGTGAATTTAGTTTAAACAACAAACCCACTATAATGAATAAAGTGTGATATTTGTTTTTCTATTACATCATGTTTTCAACGTGAACGTTTCTTAATAATTAAAAAACATTTCTCCTCATACTAATGTGTAGATTAAATGTATAAGACGCTTATAACAAAGTAATTTAAGTAAACTGGTTTATTTAATTAATGTTGACTTGAACTTAAATTTATTGTGGGGGAACAAAATATCAGTTCTTTTAATGACACGTGTTTAGTAGTACATATGTTCCTCACAAAATCGATTACTTAGGAAGACGTAAACTGTTTTTATTAGATTTCTTTGGAAATTAGAATAAATTGTTATCATAACTGTATGTGATACATTGGTTACTAATATTCGTAATCTGCTTGTGAAAGTTTGTGATTTACAAAATGAAAATAAAAATAATACCTAACAGTAACTTAAAATTCTAAAACTATCATTTATTTAAAAAAAATATCCCCTTTTATTAATTATAATAAATTGAATGTTCATGAGTTACAACAGATTTACGTTAAAAGTATTAATATTTGTCACTCCTCGATTTATATCCTCCAATGCACTGACAGAAAGATAATGTTCCTCCAACGCAGGAATGCAGCTAGCATTCTTGCAATTATTCCAAGCGAAAATTTTTTAATAGTAATAATTAACAAAGTACATTAGTATACATTTCTACTATAATAATTGAATTATATTTTGTTAGATATTTCTTCAATTCATTTCAGTTCTTTAGTGACGTGCCACTTCGAAAGCTGGCGACGCTGGAGACTTTGTATGGAGAATACACGAAGGAGATTGATCGGTAAAAAATAGATAAAGTTACACTATGTCACAAGTCTTTGCACACAAGTATATTTGACGTGTTAATACCTTACCTCCACCTAGCCCTCAGTCTTAGACTTTTTATTAATTAAAATTTTTGCATAGATTGCCTTGTTTAAAATAACTAAAATCAATATTTATATCACGATTAATATAGTAAAGGCAATTGTCTCGAGCTTTTGTCTAGTGAAATATGAAGTTTCATTCAGTTTGAATTCTTTTCTGTGATGTATTGTTCGTATAACAAATCAGTGGAAACATTGTAGTTGGACAAAGTTCATTTAAATTTTGTACCCCGGGGGCTGTAGTTTCAAACATCCTTCTATTATACCGTGTATTAAAGTGTTAGTAGGGTTGTGGAGTTAGTAGTCATGTCGTTTCAGATTTGTTCATAAATTTAAATTACGTTTGACTTTTATTTAGCCTGAATACTATTATATTACAGTAAAAGCACGCGCATTCACTGATCGCAAATAAAATAGAAAAAAAATCAAAGAAAAAATAATATTTTATGGCAAACGTCATTTTGTTTTTCACTTTTCGAAAGCCGATAGACATAGCGTTCCTTAATAAAGATATCATGATTGATTGATAGTAGAACTAAATGCCGTATATTTTTATAAATATATAGCGAGTAGATTTACTTTTACAAATTAATTTGAAAATAAACTTATATTGACAAATATCGTCGGGTGTAATTCTATTTTGAATTACTTAAAAATAAGTAGAGTGTGTTTACGGAAAAGGTTCGTTACAATATTAACATCTTTTCGTATAATCTCAAGTAACTACTCACCAGGAGCGAAAACAAAATAATATATAAAACTTTTCACGATGCTACGTGACATATCAAAAAGATTTACAGCGTGAAATGAACAGTGTTTGCATTATCATGTGGATATATCAAATTTTTATATTATTTGAAATAGTATACAGTATTAAATAATTATATTAAAATATTATACTAATTCTTTATTGTATTTTTCAGAGTGAACCTAGTTTCAAACTGTAGAGTGAATCTGGTTTCTCCGTTTTCTACTTTCCACACGAATTTGAGACATTGTGTGTTGAGTGGGGGACCTCAACGGTGCGCTTTCTCTTGTTTACTAGAGCGGAGAAATGAAAATAATAAAATTAAGATCATTTCACCAAGTGTTTGTGGGAATCGAACCCACTAACAATCACGATTACAGTCAGACGCTGTCCCAATGTATGTAATATAACGTCATATTATTTCAGTTATATTTTAATAGAATTATAATAGATTTTGATATTTTTTACTTCTGTTATGAATTAAGTAAGCAATATGAAATTTCATTGTATAATGTTTTTGTTTGTTTATTCAGACACTTTTTTCTCCACTATCGAGAGTGGTAGATCTAAACTGCACTTTGCTTTCCTAGAACTGAAAAATGAAAATATTTTAAGCATAAACATTATGACAAGTGAAAATTGAACCCACAACCATCCCGTTTACAATGAGACATTTTCCGACTGCATCACGATGGCCTTAATAATAAGTAATATCCGACTTATCAGGTCAATACTAGTTTAAATAAATAACGGCTCGCTTAGAGCTAGTTTATTATTTTGTTCTTTAAATTGTCGAAATTGTTAGATACGCTTTTCTTCTATACATTAACACCATATTATATGTTTTCCATATTTACGCTTTTCCTGCTTATAAGGGTGGCCAGAGAGAAACTGATGTATTAAGTGGCAAAACTCAGAGCCGCTCTTTGTCTTGCCACTAGAGCGGAGACATAAAAATTATTTAAATATAATCATTGCCGAATCAATCAATCCCCAATGGGAATCGAATTCACAACGATCGTGTATATAATCAGACGCTGTCACACTGCACCCCGATGGGCGCTATGTATCTATACATATATTATACAGCTGAAGAGTTTGTTTGTTTGGTTGAACGCGCTAATGTCAGGAATTACTGTTTCGATTTCAATTTTTTTTCTATATTGGATAGGCATTTTATCAGGTAGGCTATAGACTATATAACATGACGGTCTGATCAATAGGAACGGAGCAGCAATGAAAAATATATAAGAAACGGGAAAAATATTCCTCCTACGACAACTTCCGTTGCTGACGCTGCTTAAACGATCAAAGTAACGTAAAAACCATGTATGACGCAATTATTTCCCTCTAAAAAATCAAAAAATAAGTCCGCAACAGTATATGTCTATATTATAAAGTATGTTTTAAAACGATTCATTATTTGCAGAGGTGTTTTTATAAACATGATATTAATACGTTATTCATCACAAGTATTTAATTTTAACCAATCGAAATCGCCTTTTACATCATTTGATTTCAAATTTTAGGAGATATCACAGTTTCAAAACAAACAAAATTATGCTGAAGTATGTGCAAGGCGAGCGATCATGATAGTTTGTAATAATCTTAAGTCATATATTTGAAGTAATACAATATAATTATTTTAGTACGTTTTTTGTCATAAATTACACCGGTAAAACTAAAGACATGTTAATTTTATAACATTTCTCTGTCTGTCATTTGTCTGTCTTTGTATACGCATCAAACCAAAACAGCTGAATGAAGTTCAAAAGTGAATAAAATATTCATAGTGCGTATTTTGAATTGATATTCTTATATAGTCTTTACTTTTTGAAATGAAACTATTTTAACCGGATTAATCGCGTATAATTTTGGTATTCGAAAATACATTTTAGAACCTGACGTTTCGAACACTTTACAGTAGTCCGTGGTCACAGGTAGAGTAAAATAGTTTCATTTCAAAATGTGTAGTAATCGCGAAAACCAGAGAACTTATTAGTCTTTACTTGAATAATATCGGTCAACTTTATCAAAAGTTTTTGACATTGTATAATTTTACGTTCCGTTGTTCACGCGAACGAAGTCGCGGGAACAGCTATTATTTTATAATAATACTATTCCAAAGTTTTATAAATGACTAAGCAGTAAGTACTAGTGCATTTTGTAAATGTATTACTAAGAAAACTTCTATCTATCTCTACAGAAATAAAATTGGAAATAAGGAAAAATGCTTAGGTAAATAGCAACACCGCAGATTCGCTATACTTTTTACTTTACTTTCCTAGCATCATTGTAAAGCCCATACCAACCTGCATAAAGTTTAAATTGTGTTCGGAATTTAGTTTCGCAGGAAGGTATTGAGCGAAATTATTTTCAGTAATCTGCAAGGAAAATTGCGTTGCAGTTTTCTAAAAATATGTACAACGTATTAAAAGTTAATTTAATTGATATTTGCTATTATTAATTAATACAGTTACTATATTATTTTATCTGTATTTGCATGTGGTGTGTAGATAAATTAAAGCTTAATTATATTATAATTATTATTATTATATAATATGTATGATATTATTCCAATAATAATTGTTATTTTCATAATCATTAGCTACAGTAAATGTTTATTATTATAAGTGTTTTAATTGTTATTTTAATGTTTAGTAGAAAGAAATTAATATTTAGTATTACATTACTTACACTCAGTTTACACGTTCCGAAACGTAGCACAGCATAAAATACAATGTTAGGATTGATATTAAATAGAAAAAAAATTATAAGACAAATGTTCAACCTATAATTCTTTCAGTGCTGTAAGTAAGATCGTAAATTAGGCCAACTTTTCTTGTAAAAGTTTCAATTTCTCTGGAGTGCAATAGTAACGATGAAATTCATGATTTAATTATAAGTATACCATTTTTTAAATTATGATAATTGCCATTTATTTTCACGGAAATATTATAATAGACTTAGGGCCTAGCACAAATTTTATATGTGTTCATTTATTTTTCTATTGACTGTTGGTCAAATGGTTAAAAATGAATTGAAAATAACTTTTAAATGGTATGTAATAATTACATATGGTTTTGAATCAATGTTATTTAAATCAATCCTTCCACATATGTACGTATATACTTGTCAAAAGATGAACACTTAGATCTAGTGAAATACATATATAGCTTCTTGTATTAAGAAAAATGTCTTCACTACATAGTATAAAACAATATCGTCCTTTATAAAAAGTATCTAAATATATATAACATATAATTTGGTTGTCTGTGTCAAAGCTTTCTTCTTTTAAATAACATAACGGATTTTGGTGCGGTTTTCACTGTTTAGACAACTTGTTCCAAAAAGTCTGCAATAGCATATATCTATCTCCTAAGGTTGATGACTCACAGTAACTATTTCTTTCTCTAAATATGTTAAAAACATTACTTTATTTGCAAAAGAAAATCGTAATCATTATTCATCCTTATATTTAAATAAGTATATTAGTTATCTTGGCATTTAATTTTGATCAAAACTATCCCTTTTACAACATTAAAAATTACACACAACCAAAAAAAACTATGCAGCGAAACGATTGGCCCGCGCTCCTTTTTTTATAAAATTCGATAAGATCCATAATTTGATGAAATTATAAATTTGAATAGCTTGATTTAAGTTAGAACGCAGCAAAATCCAAAACAGCTACGAGTATAGCCGTGTAGTTGAAGCCGGCGAATCTGTGAGCGGGTTCTATTTAAACATTTTTTGGGTTCATTTATTAGTAAAATTAATCAAAACTCCGAGTATTTGTTTCGACTAAATATAAAAAAATATATAAAACATAAAAAGAAAAAGTTAAATATAATGAAACATGTTCTGAAACTGGGATGGAAATGAAAACTTTATATTAAAAGGAAGTTAGAATAAATAGCATCCAGGTGAGACCAATTTCGGCTTGGTCGAAATTACAGAGGGAGGTTAAGAGAATGCTTAGAAGGTCAGTTGTGTTCGTATAAATGTGCGATTTGGCGGAAAATTTACAACTTTTTCTCTGTTCGGTCTCGAATGGAGGCCGTAAACTCGGAAGCAATCTCACCGCACAAGCGACCGAGTTATTTCGCAGAATATTGCGGTGCGCGTGACTAATAAAATGACAAATAGAGGTCCTCGACGCTGCGAACGACACGCCGAGGTATACAGTGAATTTCCTTAACACTTCCTTGTAATGCGCATTATTTTTGGTTTAAGATAATGTTCCTATTTTAGTTTTTGATATAAAAAAAATATTAAAACCATATATTTTTTGTTTTTGTTTTTGATATAAAAATTTCTATAAATTTTAGTTAAACCTATAAATTTCCTTCAAGTGAACACTACAAAAAATATTTAGCAGCCGTCTAGGTCATATAATTTTGATGTATATTTACATTTTTTATGTAATACTAATTTGTACCACTGCTCAATAAAACGGAAAAGCTATAGTAGAAAGAGATAAACACATAATACGCAAGGATTTTCCGTCGAGAGCAAGAGTTAGATATATTATACAGTGTATCTCAATGCACACATCATTCATGTTACATGAAGAATAAAAATATAAACTTATATATAAAGTTATTTGTTAGCAATTTATAAAGTGGACGATTGACGCAGTGAGAGTGTCTGGCTGTACATGCGATGGCTTTAGGCACATTTTCAGTCCCCCGCTCTGATAAGCGAGGGGTCTGGATGCGCCACTAAACTCATATTATCCCTAAATTGGGCGGAAAGTAGAGTTATAACTTCACACTTTACAGGTTCAGTATGTAGAGGTATAATGTGTTGTGTTATGCCATTATGACAAATGCGTTGACACAATAAAAAAAACACATTTATGAAAAAAATTAAAAATCCTACTCAAAGTTTAACCTCAACGGGCTTTAAGCTTCACAGATATACATTTAAATTAAGTTTGTAACTATATTATTGTACTACTTATTTTACATTCTAATTCTAATAGCTTTGTTTCATGCAAATATATATTCAAGTTTTCTGTAATATATTCATAGACTTTTTATAACTATGAAAATTGGTACGTCAATCAGCAATATGTCCACGTACATGCAAAGCGCAATGAATATTGTACAGAATGTACGGAGACGGGACGTTTCGAATTTAATCTCGCAGAAATGTGCGCCAGATATTTGTTTTTTACGGGAGTCATTTCGTTGCAAGCATCATTTACAAACATAAAAAATAAAAATAACTTTTGAGTTCTGAAATAGGACTGCACTAAATTAAAAAGTTTCATCGAGATGGAAACGTACGACCAGTTAAGCTTAATATTATGAATATACACATTTGTTTAATTTAAAACTGGGCAGAAGTTTGTTAATAAATATACATATTCAAAACTTATATTATTTATTTAATACTCAAGTTATCTTATATAAATAGTAAAACAGAAAAAATATATCAAGTATACGATACGATATTTTTAAAGGCCTAATTGAAATTTCAACCTCTTAGTACATTACCAATAGTAAAAAAGCCTATTCCACTTTGTATTGGTGATTATCTTATTTTATTACTAATGGTTTGTGCGAGTTATTCATCAAAGAAGCTAATATATTTAATATTTAAAATATATTCTTCTTAGCCGTTCACTCTTGAAAGAGTGGTCTTGGTTGATGATGATGCATTTTCAGTAGATACGTATCGGGTATTTTGGCCTATTGAGGTTTGTGTTTTTACTCTTGAGTTCTACATGTTTCTGAACATCAATTGCTCTATAGAGTGTTCTTTTTCAGCCAAAAAAAAATATTCGTATGTTACAAATTCAAAATCCGCTAAATTGAGCAGAAAGGTTTTAACCACTGAGCTGTTAAATGACCTCTTTATGTTTAACTTTGTAACCACTGAACTGGGGATACGAGATGTTACTTTGTTAAACATTAATTAAATGCTTATATGAAATAAGTAGATTTTACATTTAGTATATAATGTAGTAATAAGTATATACATATATTAATACGTATTTAATCTTTTATTCTTTTCAGTTTCACGCCTATTTTCCGATACTCTGCCACTTTTGGACCAAAATCGAGATATTCGGTTTTGAGCGGCGGAACTCAATTTCGCGCTTTGAGAGGTGATCAGAGCGGAGTAGATAAAATAATTTTAAATATAATCATTCCCCATTTTGAAATCGAACCCACATCCAATCGCATTAACTGTCTTATCAGTTAGTTTATTATACAGCAAAATATATGTAAAAGAAAATGTTGAAAGTTTAAAATATAAATAAAAACCTCAACTTTACTCTACTTTGCGTCCCGCAGTCAATTGAATAGGTAGCTCGAATATCAGGAACATATACGTATTACAAATTTGTGTAAAGATTAAAATTAATCTGATAATAAAAATAACAATGTCTATTTTATATTTGTATTATAAACTTAAATGTGTACTTGTAACAAGTTTAACAAAGTAACTAGTTTAGTTAAAAAAAACTTCAATTAAATAAATTAAACATGGAAATTTCTATTTCTAGTAGCAAAATCTATTATTAGTTAGTTCCAATGGTTACATGATATGGATTTCAAAATAAGTTATTGCTGCTCATAAAAAATAATATAGTGGAAAGCGACTTCATTCTTTATTCCACTGGTACGACAAGTTAACAAAGCTGGTAAACCAACTATATTAAAAAATATATTTCAGACTACACAAAACCGTCCTAAATGTTCTATAACGCTTTTATACAAATTAATTTTTGATATAATAATAGGGTCCAGAACATTATAGAGCGAGCATATGAGCGCACAATGTACTAAAAGGTATTATTCTATTTGGAGCATGCCATTGTGACAATGGGACTAAAGGAATTCATATTTGCTACTGTTGTCTCTCACGGGCAAGGAATTTAAATGAACTTTGCCCAACAACAATGACACCACAGACTTTTGTTCCGTGAACAATACATTTTGCCGGAAAAATTAAAACCTGGGAACAAAAGAGTACAAATTCATATTGCAGCGTGGGCGGTCCGCGACGATTACGCAGCTAGAGGCTCGATACTAACGTAAAAAAAAAACATCGTTCCTTTTATTTCCTACCAGAGCGCACCATCTCGTACGCGCACTATATGAAACCCTATTGCTACGAAAGCGGGACGTACTCGTTATTACTACAGTGATTTACAATATCCAACTACTATTAAATACGTAGTATACTCGTATGAAGTTGAAAATATTTAGGCACTTATTTTTGCTTATGTTATATGTTCTATAGTTTTATATGTATATTTGTATGTTTGTTTGTACGTATGTTTGATACAATTTTTATATTTTTTGTATTCTTTCTTAATAAAAGAAGGTAGAGAGAACAGAGTGGTGTGCGGCCCCAGCTATGTATACTGCATTCATCTTTCTTTGCTTTTTTTCGTCACCCATACTGTAACTGCTATTGCTGTGGACATTCCGCCTACTCATCAATGAAGACCGAGACCCTTAAATTTGTTAACTGTGGTAATACGTTTTTTTACTTTCATACATATGAACTTCCCAGATAAGTAGTATATCTAGGAATTTTTGATTTTATGGTAATTTCCTATAGGTGTCACAAATTCTTGTATATTTACACGTAAGTGCAATGCAAAATTTTGACGTTGGTACATAGCCTATGTAATCCCCTTGTAAAGCGTGATAAAATAACCGTTTTTGACTTGATGCCACTTGAATATTTTTATTTATTTCTTATACCTAAGGACTCAGATATTCTAATCTGACGGATTAATGTATATATATATAATTAATGTATAAAATATCTTTAGAGCGTCTGACCGTAAAAACGATTGGTAGTGGGTTCGATTCTCACATGTGGGAATGAATTTATTTAAAATATTTTTATTTCTCCGCTCTGGTACCTAAGCGTTAAGTTCAGCAGCCATCCTATACGCAATTTTTTTGTTCTATAAAAAAGACAAACGTGCGTTCGGGTAAGTGATCATCGCCGCCCACGACCCCGTGTAACATCAGAAGAGCTACAGGAATGTTGCCGGGCTTCAAATGTCTCGATTTCGACCGACTAATGTCTCTTCTCGATTTGTGGCGTAAAGTGGAGAACGGATTGTCTTAACACTACGCTGTCTCTGATTATTCCTGTTATGAGGACAAAAACGTGAATTGATTATTTTCTGTTATATTAATTATATTATGCTATCAACTTGATTAACATCTAAATCATTTGGTGAAGAGTACTTAGTACATAAAATATTAAATTTAAAAGTCCATTACCCAGTGTTATAGTACCACATAACACAGCTAAAGTAGCAGCTGTGGCGATAGTAAAAAGATTTGAATATCAATAGTGTTTTCAGCGAGTAATTTGACGATAACAATATGAGTAATAATCAAAATATTTAACCACTTAATACAATGTATAAACTTGGCAAACTGAGTGGAATAAGAGGTTGATACCAATTCAAACATATTAAATGTAGAAGTTTTAATTTCATTAAATTTTCTGCGCTGTTAGTCATATGTCGTAAATTAGACTCAAGTTCTCGTGTAAAAGTTTCAATTTCACTCAGATGTTGGATGATACTTGAAACTTTTTAAAAGCTAATAAGCAAAGAGACTGAGCATGCAAAAAGTTTGCATAGTAAATAGTAAAAGTTCCTAGCGTGTCTGGACTTTATAGGTTCGAATATGTATACGAAACTTGTGTAAACCGAACTTGATTCACATAATTATTATTGCGGCCCATTTTCATCATTTCTCTCGTAATGGCGGGTTGCGAGGGCAAAGCAATTTTGTCAGGGGCCTACAGAAATTTGAAAAAGGAAAATTACACAATTTGCTAATAGCTACGGTACGGATAATTTTCTTGGAACAGTTATATAGTAGAAGGTACATTGGGAAAGTTTATGTTGCTGTTAAGAATCTAATTTTTGAATAATGATTTTTATTCAATCAAATTTTGCCTATTTTTTTAAATTGACATATCTATAAGATAGCAAGGTAGGTTAAGAAAACCTATTCTCTACTACCTATTTTCGACATACCGTTGATAGTCATACACTGTCCCACTCACACGATAATTTTTTTTAAATTACGAAACTAATTCTGTCAAATACTGTAAATATTAGCTTTTTTTTAATATTGTATTTTAATTTGCATTATATAGGTATATTATTGTTAGTATTGATACTTATAAAACTCGAGTTACATCTAAATAGCATCAGCTAGAAATCGTCTTTACAAAATATTTGTAAGTTACTTTAGAGAAAGCCTTTCATATAATAATACTTTCTAAGCCGAATAATTGTATAACATACATCTTAGCGTTCGTTTAAGTCTATTAGGCAAATGAATGTGAAATTTTCGCGTAAAAGTAAGGCTTATAACTTAGTATAAGATTTTCTTAAAGTTTAATCCTTGTTAAAAAAACAAGTATTTATATCAAAGCTTCATGTTATATGTGGTAATTTTTTTTAATATAGTAGTATTCATTACTATTTAGAGGAGTTTAGTATTACATAAGCATTTAAAAGAAATATTATTAGAAAAACAATAAATTAAGACCTATAAAGCACGCCTTAGTAACTTTTCTTATTTTCACCAAAGACTTATATTCTTGAATAGAAATAGAACCTTATCCATAGGTGAATGTGAAACTATCCCAAGTGGGAAAGATTAAAGACGTTATTCAGTATGTCACGCTGGCAAACGAAATGTTCCGTATAAATAATCCTGAATAAAGCCTTCACACAGAATGGGCGACGCTAGTGGGGGGAAGAGAGATTTATCCTCTTGAATCTAATCTTGCGGATAGCGAAAGGAGCATTTTGTACAAAAATTTTTGTTACAATTTTCGCGTCCCGAGTGCAATGCCATATACATCAGGACAATTCCCTTTTGTCTACTGAAAAGTCATTCAGTCGAGATGAATTAGAGTACAACGCAAAGGTAGCACAAATCAGATGTTTCGTGCAAGAAAAAGACTTGTAGCTTTTATGTATATTGCAGAACTACTTAAGATTATTGGAACGTTAAGGCGTTACATGGAGATGATTTTTACTCTTGCTAGACATACTATACTTGGTTCTATTGTAATTACATATTTCATCATAATGATATAATTTTTTATATTTTTTTGCATTTCATCAAATGTTACTTAAATAATATTATATTTACACATTTAAAATAGAAATTCTAGTTTTAACTTAAAACAATCTGTTAGAATAAAACTTATAGCAGTAAATGTTTGTTGCAGCAGAACTCGTTATCAGACAGGTTGTTATTAAGGAGCGCTCGCGATGCAGAAGTGCAATGAACACATTCTTATCTCAATAGTTTTGGCTTTCAGTAAGCTGTTATATTTACCCACAGCTTGCAGAATTTATTTACTTGTTAACCTCTCAAAGCTGTATTATGTAAAATGGATAGGTAAAGAGGAAAGTTTTACAGTTTGTTTTAAATATAATTTAAACATTTAAAACTTTCATATTATTCAGTGCACTTTTTACACTTATAATATCTATAACAAGCGTGATTAGGTTGATAAATCGAATTTCATATAGGATTTTTTAAATAATTATAAACATAAGAATATGTTTCATTCACATGGCGAATTAATTCACAATCAAAATTCTAGAAAATAAAACAGTATTACGTAAAAGAAGTCTTTAAATAAGATAAAATAGACTTTACCAAGAGAAAATTAACTTAAAAACGCCTGCCCTTACTAAAAAAAGTAAGCCTTGTATCGAATTATTTTTATTAATTATTTAAGTACACAATTTGAAAATTTATTACTTAAAAATAATATCGTCCAAATTTAGACCTGGCGTTCGTGGCACTAATTTAATCGAACAATAAATTTACTTATGACTTATTACTCAGTGATGGCTGCCATTTTGTGATGGATATTTTTGAACTCGTGGCAGCGACTTATTGGGTGTGTGTGACGTAGCTCCGTCCTACTGAAGCCATGTTGCTTGGTTAAAGCCAGGGAGGCTGTCCAGTTCAGGTACCAAGAAGTCGTCTAACTTCTCCACGTAACCTTTGTCCTACCCTTTGACCACCTTGTCTTCAGAAAAGTAAGAGCCATCCAGATTTCCAGCGTTACACGGATCTCATCAAACTATTTGAACCATTTTCGAATAGGAGGAAAGCTTGGCGAATCATTTAAGTGGCGAAAACTTGGAATACTGCAGAATCTGCTTTCTACGCGGTACAGTGGCTGAATGACCAATTTTATAAAACTCTTGCACGCATAAGGGTTTATTTCCTAGAAACAGTTTATAGTGACTGAATTTCCAAGAGCTAGGCTACCGATTGATACAACTCCTCGCGCTTTCGGACTTGTTGTGTTTACGCAGTAAACTAAATCAATATAAACTTTCTATTGAGACAAGCTGTATTTCCTGTGTGTTGGGTAACATAAGATCAGGAAAAGATTTTGTTTCTGGATTTAATATTTGATAATAATTAATTTATAAATAAAGTATATTATATTACATACAACATTCACTTTAAATGAAAGAATATTTTATTTATTTTTTGTATAAGCTCATAAAAAAATGTTTAATATAAATTAATTTAGAAGCAAATGCTTCTAGATTATACAAAAATGCTATTCCAACATTTTTCATTTATTTTCATCATAGAGATAAGCTTTATGTTCCAAGTATAGTAATATGAAAGTTCAGAATGGATTTTAGTGCTCACAGGGAAATATAGTTCTTCCGCGGATATTCAAACTGTACGCAAGCCAGATTCACTCGCCCATAAAAAGATGAAATTAAAAACAGAAATGGTGTGCTAAATTCACGTATTCGTGGATATAATTGTGAATAGCAAAATATTTCAACACGATGTAGAATAAAAATATATTTTTAGTGCATTTATTATTATATAGCTGTATCACCTTTTGGATGAATATAATGTATGTTTGCATTTGTATTTCATACATTCTTTTTTTATGAGTGTTAAAGAATGCATATGTTTATACATACATACAACTTTTATTTATTTTGTTAATACAATATCGGTTGTATTTTATATTTCTATCGCATTTGAATATTATATTTGGAGTTGCGTTTTTTATTTATATATATCTAGCGACCCGCTCGCGGCTTCGTCTGCGTAAAGTACACGACTAAACTATTTAGTTATTTCGCCCATCCGCGTTCTAACTTTAATCACAAACTTTGGCAGAAATTTATAATTTAAATCGTTGTACCTGTTTTATTTATGAACCGATTGAAATAAAATAAACACTGTTGTATTGCTGTGCTTAACACATGTTAACTGAAGCTTACCAAAATAAAAATAGTCAAAACTGCATTTAAATCGGTTTAGCCGTTACTGAGATTAACGTGCACAAACGCACACACAAACAGATACGCAGAAAAGAAAATTAAAAAATATTGTTTCGGGTTCTATTATATAGATAAATGCCCCCAATAATATTATTTCTCATATATCTTTCATGTATAGACAGCAATCAGTTACATTTTTATTATATGTAGAGATTTAAAACTACTAAATTTAACTATCACAGGGCGGGCGACATCTCTAAATAATATGGCCCTAATTACTTAAATAGATTGTAGGAAAAACTATGATTACATAATGCTATCGTTAGTGCTTTAGTTAGACACATGTATGTTCTTTATTGTTATTTGCTAATGTTGAATGACAAAACTCAATGTAACGTTAAAAGGAACTTAAATCATCACGTCTGTACTCACTACAGCAGTAAAATAAAATATTTAAAATATTATTATTACAACTACAATGTGAAAGACCATTATTAAATCATATCATAATACTTTACTTATAAATTAATTATTATTCAATACAATTTATTTAGTTTTACTAATATAATTGATGATGATAACATGAATTTTTGATAGCCTAAATAAGAAAAAATATATGTTGTTATTTGACATTAAAACAATATATACTCATTAATAAAAAATAGGTGCAGCCATCAATGGCGCAGTAGCACAGCGTGTGACTGTAATCGCGATAGGTTAAGGGTTAGGTTCCCACTCGGAAGAATTTTGGAAGAATATCAAAAATATTTTAATTTCTCCGCTCGTATACCTAAGACAAAGCGCGGCGTTGAATTCCACCAAACAACCACGACACACAATGTCTAGATTGCAGGCGGAAAATGGAGAACGGAGTGTCTTGACACTATTTTCTCTCTGACTACCATGCTGCTATACGGGTGAAACTGCAAAAAAAATAAAGTCCACCATTAGAGTTAAGTAGCAGAAATCTGTATGTATTATAGTATCGTCTTGGACGATTCCAAGAGGCGGAGGCGATACCTACGGCGTTAAATTTTTAATACGTTTTCTAAAAATATGTTTTTTTATTTTTCTAAGTGTTTAATAAATAGCATTCTCTTATGACAAACGACTTGTTCATAGGATAAACTTTGGGTAGCAGAAAATTGTAAAAATCTCTCTACAGAGATGCTAACAACAAATATCAGTTGTAATAAGCGTATAACAATTTCAACGCAGCAAAAATATGTTTTTTTTATTATCATCTTTTTGCTGTTTCCTAGTCTTTTGTAATAAATATATATAAACTATATATATGAAACAGGAATCAAACATTTTTAAGAAATGTATTACAGAATTATTAAGTCAAAAAAATAATTGGGATTTATTGACAATAGATTAGAGCAATTTCACCCAATGGATCTGGTCAGAAGTACAAAAAACATAAAACTCTTAGTAAATATAAGTACCTATCTTTTTTTTAGCTAAATGCGTTTCTACCGCACAGCAGGGTAGTGAGAGAGAACCTAGTGTCAAGAAATTCAATTCTACACTTTCCGCTTGAATTTAAGATATAATGTGTTTAGTGGATTTGTTCATTTGTCTGTTCACCAAAGCGGAGAAATTAAAACAATTGAATTACGATCATTTCATTGATTGAGATCCGAACCCACAACCATCGCGGTCATAGTCGATCAACGCTGTCCTCCACACGTTCTCGATACCTACCTGATAAGTAAAAAATTTGTTTTATTTACACATCGAGTTGAGTATTGTACAGTACATTTTCTAGGTATTGTATACAATTTCGATGTTTCATACATTTCTTATAACACATATATTTTGTAATGATATGGAATAATAGCAATATGTTTATTTATAACACGCTATAGCTTCAAAATTACATATGAATTACAATGTGGTATAGAGATCGAACATCTTGATGAAATGAATTATCGACTATATAGGCCTCGATCAAAGTAAGTTTATTATTAACCCGATGGAAATTAGTGATGGTGTCTCAAGTTGATAATGAAGCATTAAACTAATTTGATTGATTGCTATTGGATATTATCATAGTCAATCTATATTATGAGTTTTGTGCAAACACAAAAAATGGTCCCACACACACGCAAAAGGACACAAAACAATGGAAATACACGGTCCAACACATTGTTAAAAACAAATATTATAAACTGATCATGTATCTATAATTAGATTAATAGAGTAATTTATGCTTAGAAATATATTTTTTATCCTGGAATATTGCTAAACAAAGTGTAGCGTTTAGTTACGCCAGATATGTTTCTAGACGAATGTAAAAAGACAGTTTTGTATCATTAGAATGTTTTTTGCTGCAAGAATTGTGCCACAAATAAACAAAAAAATAATGATATTATTATCTTTTTATCTTTTTAGATTATTAACTATTATTTTATTATTGTGTACTTTTTTAAATTGTATCTATCTTTGTCTGCAGTAAAGAGTTTAAGAGTTTATGTTTATCATTTGTTAACTTTAATTCAATTTCAATTCTATTTGTATTCAACAATAATGCCAACCCTAGTTTAAACTTATTTGGTCACGTAAGCAATCCTCCGAACAACTTACTGTAGTTCTTTATCTGCCATAGAACTCGCTTTTTACTCTTCGACCACGAGTAAACATTCAATAAAACAAAGAAGTTACGAACCATAAACATGAATTCGAACAGTTTTAAAAGTTCCTATGATTTTCTATCTGTTTAAAGTTATGGAACAGAATTCATCTCTTTGTAATATAATAGGTGCTTCAAGTATTCAGCTTAAAATTATTTTGGGCTAATTAATAATTACCAGGTAATATTTATTATCTTTAAAATAACTTTTCAAATTTCCTAATTAAAGCCTATTTATATTCAATAAGAAGTATAATTTCAGTCAAGAATTAGATTAAAATTTTCAAGTTAAAGAATTTTTGCAATGGTAGTAACGATATCAACTCATATTTCTAATATATTATGGAACTTTATTACAATGATTAACACCTAACCTGTTATGATTAACATGATTATTAAAACATGTTTAATTTCTCTGCACTTGCAGGCCGCGATGTGGTAAAAGTATATTTATCAAAGAAGAAAATATTTTTTTTATATAAATTGTATATTATTTTATGTGCTCATATACTATTATGATTTTAATACTATTGTAACTTATAGTATCTATCATTATCGTATTACATATTATTCTTATATATACTCTAGTTATGAAGTAAACGTAAAATGAAAATGTAATTTTCTTCGAATAATGTGTTAATTTTAAGAAATATAATATAATTTCATATACTTCCTGAGAACTTTGATAACATTGTTATGAGAATTAGAAAAAAAATACCATTAACGCTCATCGCATCAAATATCACCGAATAACATGGTTTAGTTTAAGGGTTCCATTTAATTCGGTGAGATGTAAATAATTATATTTAAAATATATATTTTTGTTGTATAAAACAACATAACAAAAACATAAATGAAAAATATTTTAAAATTAAGAGCTAAATAAATAATAAAAGGGCTTGAAGGGCTTTCAAGAGGGTTAAAATTTTATACGTTTTCTAAATATATCATTTTCAATTTCCTAAGTGTGCGAAAAACACTTTCAAAAATGTTAAAAAAGACTTCATTAGATAACAAAAATGCCGTCCCGCTATACAATGAGAAAGATTGGGTCAAAATAAAAAAAATAAAACGCAAATATACTTAAATTGTTAAATTTAGTATAAAATTTCACAATACGGACGAAATGACGTTATATTAAAAACATATTCCGCAAATATACAATACATAATGTCTAAAAGATATTTCTTCTGACATAAGAAACAGGCACAAAAGAAGTAGCTGTATGCAACTAAGATGTCGCCTTAATTAAAAACGCTAATTTATTATAAAAATATTAAAATTTAATTATAGTAATGCCAATATAAACATGCGGTGCAAATTATAAAGATTAAAGTGCTGCGTCTACCATAAATATTATTTCTCTGTCGTATTATGACACTGGTGAGAGATTTAATTTCGCCGAAATGTTGATTGTGTCAGCAAGCACTAATTACATTTAGCATTGGGGAACGTCAGTGGTCGTGTTTCTTGTAAATATTGCTACGAAATCGTTTGATATGCAATCGAGCGCGTAGGTCCCATGAATAAAATTATATAACTCGTCGAAATGTTCTGCATTACCCGACGTCGGCAGGCCGTCCATTGCTCTACAGGGTATAGTTACTTTCATTTTAACTTCCACAACGATGTGAAAATATTTCTCGGTGAGTTTATTGCTAGCGGGAGAGTTCCTGCGGTCCAAACGGAAACTGAATATAGTATTAAATAGTATTTAAAGTGTCAACCGAACAGCTTGGCGCACAGCTTTATTCGTATTTGTCAAAGTAGATTTAGTTATTTATTACAGTTAGTTAAAACTTTGATTAATCTTACAGTAGTAGCTAAAAATGATGGATTTGCATTATTATAGATTTTTTATACATATGATCTGCAACTATTAAGTATGTATTATACATTATTTTACCTGAGTGTATTTTGGGCTAGACATATATCTTAATAAAAGTACATAATATAAATACGGTCTACATTTGGTAGAACAATATTGTTCTGTTTACTATTGTTTATTAAGCACGTGAATGCTACCTAGCTAGCTTGAACACAAACCAACATTGTGCTTCCTTGAATGTTACGTTAATATCTTTGTTTGTACAGTGTGTTCACAAACTTGTACTAACAAGAAATAATTATTACCTAGTGTTGGCGGGCTCATATCGCACGCGAGAGAGCACTAGGCAAACCTCAAACAATGTGTACAAAGGACAACCTTACACGGTGTATTATTATTCACACAAATTATTGCCTCACCAAGTATTCTTGTTTACTATCAAAAGAAAACTGTTTCAAAGCAATTTTCTTAACGAGTACTTTCCTAACAGATACATGGGTGTAGTAAAACATAGACAATAAATTTCAAATTTCATTATTTGAAGAGGAAGTCGCGAGTTGCCAATAGCTATTGGGTTTTCCGATCACGTCTCCATACTATTGGCGAGGATATTCGAGCCACCTGTGCCCGTACTCTATGAGGCTTTAAACACGCCTCTGCTCTCGATAAACCGACTGTGAAATATTCGCAGTGTACGCCTGAAGCCACATTTCCTTATGAATGATACATGCCAGCATGCGCCTCGCCGTTTTCTGGCACGACGCGATTGAACTGCTGTAGTTATTGCATAATTTCTAAAAGCTACCGTAGCGCTTGCTTCAGAACGGTGCATGATTTAAAAGTTACAGGAATATAAATGCTGAAAGTAAGGTCGTATGCAGTTTTGGTGCTCATAGTGGCGTTGGATACTAAGCTTGTAAATGTTGCCGATGGTAGAGTGTGGTCAGGAGCGTATCTCAAATTAAATCTCTCCCACAAATCTTCACGAAGATGTACCGTATTCCCCTACTAATGTTTTGATAACGAAGGTTTAAAAAGTCAATATCAAAGGAATAAATAATTTCAATCGCAATGATCCTTATTCTATATAAGAAAGCAAAATGTATATAGCTATAAATAATATATATTTGTGTGCTGACCGAAAACATTGACGTTTGAACGTACTTAAGGTATCTGCCCATGTTTATGTATCACATTTTCTGTTTTCATTCATCAAATATGGGACGAGCAAGATTTTACGAAATGTAAGGATGGAACCTGCTATCATTTCTACACTGAAAAGTGTCTAGTTTAATTATATTACAAATACAGGTACTCAAGTTACTTTTTGTTTTTAAGAATGTTATCTTATTTGAATGTATATCATTATTGAATAAACTTTAAAAATCATTTCTCAGTTATAATCTAAAGTATTATCTTAATATTTACGCGTAGTGAAAATAAAATCACGGGTTGTTGTTAACAAAAATACTTTCTTATTCTGTTATATTATATTATATTAGACATGCATGGGAGAATTTATTATTTTAAATAAATATTACAGCGAGTATTATTGTATTGTTTGATAATTACATTTCGTAGTATGGGCCAAAGCTCATCTCTTGGATGAGTCGCGGACTCTGCGAGTCGCAATTTGTTACCGTACAGCCTTAAAAATTCGCATTTTATTGTTCCGCCACTCATTTTGACTTAAGAAGCGCCCCTTCAAGGGTCACATTGAGCTCTATCATGCAAAAAATGTCTTTAAAAAGATAAAAGATGAAAATTCTACCTCCATATTGTGTTATATGCACAATATGAAAAAAATTGGTATATTTCTTAAATATAAATATATTTTTTATATTAGAGTCATTAATTAGGTCTGTAAATTTAAATTAAAAGGAAATTTACAATAACCGAAAATTCGATCCCTATTTAGAGGAATGATTATATTTAACTTATTTCAATTTCTTCGCTCCGGTACCAAGACAAAGCGTGGGAAAAATGGAGAACGGAGTGTCTTGGCACTACTGTTATAAACCCACAGCCATCGCGTCAGTCTAGTACAAATGTGCACACTGTGTGTACATTGAAATTAATTATGTGTTTGCAATATCAAGTATAGTTAAAAAGAATAATGTTTACTTAAAAAAAATAAAGTAAGATTGTGTAATTACATTACAGCGATTGCATGAAGGATTTAACACAGGTTTAATTTGTTGTAGTTTATGACGGATTAGTAGATCAAGCTGTGATCGTAAACGCGAACCTTAGGCTGAAATGAAAATGAGGGCATCAATGGAGGAAAGCATTTAGCAGACGTTTTACGAACCAGAAGAATATAAAGTAGAAATATAAAGCTCATATCAAATTAAACGAACTTCTTGTTTCATAAAGACATATTTAGAAAACGTATAAAAATTTGAACGCAGCGGGATTTGAACCCGCGCCTCTTGAAAACCGTTCAAGCGCGACCGTATAAGCGCTTTACAAAATACATTCATGTTTCATTTCAATTACTACTAATGCGGTAGTCAGTATGATTCTGATTCATCATGCTTTTTGTTTCTTAGTGAAAAAACTCATAAAGACACTCAGAACTGTCTACAGTGTGTAATAACAACATTTATAAGCAAATTAGTACTAGTTATAATATAGATTTATGATTTTATAATGTTTTTTAAAATATATTGTTTTCAACTTTATAGAATGTTGCCTTGTAGAGAGATCTTTCCAAATTTTTGCTACTCAAAGATTATTTTACGAACAATAGTTTGGCAAGTATTGCTATGCTATATATATATTAGATTTTAGACGTTTTCGAAGAGTCCCAAACATTTATACGTTTTCTAAAAATGTTTTTCAATTAATATGTTATTATCATTAAAGATTTCCTATATAGCGTTATTCAGTCTCAATATAGAATATTATTTAAATAAATACATGTATATTTGTATATAGGTACATATCTGTTGAAGTTGATTATTTACTAACGAAGGTATAAATCTGTACATTTCCCAAACAATAAGTAACGTTGTATAGGTGAAGATTAAACCGTTTGAAAGGGAGCGTATAAATTCGCGAAATCGCACCTTGCTGACACATAAAGTGAAATAAATAGTCGTAGCCGGCGTTGCGTGCCGCTCCCGCTGAGCTCCATGTATACCAATTGTCATTTCCAATCTAAACATCGCCTTGTCTTTCTAGAAATATTGTGGAATACTTGCATGAAAGGATAACTTACTGTGAGCCTTAACTGAACTTAGTGTTACCACGGTGAGCTTTGTATTCAGCAATAAAATTATACTTAATTAATATAACCCAGATAGTGCTGAAAGTAACTAAAAGTAATGGAGGAAACTAAACATAAGTTGAAATTCTGCATATTGTTTGCATATTATTTAACTACCGACCCGCAAGCGGCTTCGCCCGCGAGAACTGTAGCTGTTTCGATGTATCCCACTGCCACGAAGGCCACAAAGTTCAGTAATTTTTATTTGTTAATGAAAACTGCCCACCATACTGAACAATTTTCACAAAGGAAGCATTTACTTATTCAGATTTTTCATACAAACTTACATTTTAATCCTTTAAGGGTAAAGTTGCCTATGTTGGTCCTTGTGTAAACAACTATTTTCCCGCGTAAATTCATCGAAATCAGTGAAGCGGTGTAGATATTCATACAAACTTTTATCCCCTATTTCTAGCATTTAGGGGTTGATTTATGAAAAAAAGTAACCTGTGTTGGCCCCTGAATTTACAACTATTTTCATTCTGAATTCCATTCAAATCGGGCCGGTAGTTTAGCCGTGAAAGCGTCACAGACAGACAGACAAACTTTCGAATTTATAATATTAGTATGTATCTTTTAGGAATTTAAAGCATTATCAGGACATCAGTATTCAAAAACATTGGAACAAAATACGACCCAATAATACGGTAAGAATGTGAATCATTTGTAATTATTTTAGTACATTATATTCCGCTAAAACGAATAGTTGGTTAATACTTATCATTTAAAATAAATATCTTTTTTACTTATTCTCTTGGTATTTTCATTTTAAAAAGGTAAAGGTACGCTAATATGCTGTGAGATAGCTTAATGATTTTTACACAATTAACACTAAAAAAAAATTCCTAAAATAAGAGAAACCTTTATCAAATATCGACATATTGTTGTCGAAATTATAATTACCCTTGGTATATGCAGCTCCACGCTTTTTTCCGTATAACAGGGTACAGACAGACGCACAGAGTAGTCAGAGAAAACCTACTTCCGGTTCAGACATTCCGTTATTAAGTGCTGGAACTCAACGCAGCGCTTTGTCTTAGGTACCAGATATTTAAAATATTTTCATTGGTGTATGATTCTAAATTCTTATATTACCATCTGCAGCAAGGACGAAAATATTAGACTCAAAGACCGTATAGTTGGAATAACACGAATTCATGTCTGAGTTTTCCCGACAAACGTAGGAATATTGCTGAAGCGGATGGTATTGCCAGAAATTCAATACAGAAACCCAATGGAGCTATTCAGAATCGACTATACTATGTATATACTCGGTTTACTTATGCTGCATTTAGCTGCCGTATTCGTATTGTAATAGTTATATGTTGCAATCTAGCTAATAGGACATAGTTATTGCCAGGTCTATTGCTTGACTGAATTGCATACTATTATATGATACCCATAGCAGCCTTTACGATCGTAAGCCTTAAGACAATCTGAAATTCAAGTTTAAAAATAATAAAAGTAGTTGAGATATTGAACAATAACAGATAATTTTTTCTTTATTCGCGTCTCATTTCTAGTTATTAAAATACGACCATTTGTAGTCCTTTATTAATTTTTTAATGAACATTAATATTTTAGTGGCATGAACAAAAAAAACAATTGATAAAGGGGTTTTTGAAATCTGTCACAAAGGATATCTATTTATTTCTACTAGAAGGTGAAAAATAGTAATACAACGTTAAGGCAGTTATGAAGAAAACGCAAATAAAAGCATGAGGATAAAAAATAAACACAGAGCCGAGTGTAGCCCGATATTTGAAGTAGCATGTACATATATATTTTTTATTAGAACGAGAATTTTCTGAAATATGGAATAAGCGCCAAAATTTAAACGAAGATCTATGGGAGATTGTCATTGATATGAGAGGAGAGGCAATTAATCAAAAAGAGCATCGCTTGTTTATAAGGCGGCATTGGCCGGTTTCCATTCAATTCGGTCTCGTCGACTACATTAAACTGATTGCAGCAATTAGCGAATGGTGTAATTCTCGTTTTTCAGCCACCCCCTGCACTCTACACTTTACTTTGCCCCCACAGAAAATTACTTGAGCCCCTCAGGTCGCGACGACTTTTCTGTGATTAAATAAAATCGACTCTAAAGAAATTGTTTTAGATTTTCTCTGTTGATTGTTTCCCTGTGGGCGAGCATTTGCTATAAATTTCATTAAGGTAAGTGGATTTGTGATTAGAATATTACGCAATTGGGAGGAATCGGGCGCTGCGGTGACATTTCATTTGTTACAATGTCATTACTTGCTTATACTCTTAATGTACACTCTGAACAATTGGCGCGCGAATTTTGCAAGCTCACGTCGTCGGTAAACAAAGTTTAGGAAAATGAGTTTTGTTTGAAATAGTTCTGCAAACCTGTTTCTAGTTGGAGATAGTTATAATATTTACGTGCGTTTGGTTTAATTAGAGATTGTAATCCGAGAGAGCCAGGATTAAGTGTATAAAATGTAATGCGAATTGTTAATGTAAAGCATAACAGGAATTTAGTGGCTTACCATGTTTTGTAATAATTATAAGGGGTTATCGATCTCGAGATAATTACAAATTTGATTTAATATATTACAAAGTAAAATAAAAAAAATTTTCTGTGATTAAATAAAATCGACTCTAAAGAAATTGTTTTAGATTTTCTCTGTTGATTGTTTCCCTGTGGGCGAGCATTTGTTATATATTTCATTAAGGTAAGTGGATTTGTGATTAGAATATTACGCAATTGGGAGGAATCGGGCGCTGCGGTGACATTTCATTTGTTACAATGTCATTACTTGCTTATACTCTTAATGTACACTCTGAACAATTGGCGCGCGAATTTTGCAAGCTCACGTCGTCGGTAAACAAAGTTTAGGAAAATGAGTTTTGTTTGAAATAGTTCTGCAAACCTGTTTCTAGTTGGAGATAGTTATAATATTTACGTGCGTTTGGTTTAATTAGAGATTGTAATCCGAGAGAGCCAGGATTAAGTGTATAAAATGTAATGCGAATTGTTAATGTAAAGCATAACAGGAATTTAGTGGCTTACCATGTTTTGTAATAATTATAAGGGGTTATCGATCTCGAGATAATTACAAATTTGATTTAATATATTACAAAGTAAAATAAAATAACAAAGCAAAATGTTTCGTTAAAAACAGTGTAGTTATTACTAGCAAGCTTCATTAATTATGGCTTTAATTAAGAGATAACAGAACAAGGAGTAAGATAAAGTTATGTAATCAACGCTTGTGGTCGCAAATGTACCTGGAAATGATTTAACAGTGACAACTCATACAACGGGTGTGCGGCACATTTAAAGGCAGTAACGCGGCACTGATAAATTTCAGCTACGTCTGAAACAATACAGGTTCCTGTTTTGTCCGTACACACACGATGTATGGTAACAGAGTAAGGCTTAATTTGTTTTGATCTAGATGTATGAAATTACCTACGTGATATGAATGCATGTGTGAATATTCGTGATTCGTTTTAAAATTTTTAAATTATACATATTAATATACATAAAAAAAACAGCTTCACACAATTTTCCCGTATAAGGTTTTGTAGTACAAAGTGGAGAACGCAATGTCTGGACACTAGGTACTCTTTAGGAAGCTGCTTTTATTAAGAGAGAATCTCGTTTGAAAAAACACCGATCTGCGCTTTTTGCCTGGGCTTGAGACATTATGTGTCGTATGGCGGAACTCAACACTTTATTTAACTAGAGCGTGTAAACAGAAATGATGTAAATATATACAGGATATATAAGGAATAAAACCGACAAGAAGTATTCAATATATGTTTTTATGACACTTAATAAATGGTTTAACATCGGACAAAATTACAATTCGTATATATTAGACTTATTATAACGGTTTTTAAAAGATTATTGTGTATATAATAATGTTTTATTGATAACTTCTCCCATTCGCGCTATAATATAGAAATTTTTTGTAAAACGATTTTGTTTCATACGCGCTTAGCTTACGGTGAAATAGCCTTTATTTATTTATATTACCCTAATCATAAATACTATGTTACACAATTGTTTTGTTTTTTTTATTTTAATTAATTGTATTATTAAATAGACAAGACCAACGAGCGTTCGGCTCACCTGATGGTAAGTGGTCACCGCCGCCCACGGCTCCGTGTAACAGGAGAAGAGCTAAAGGGATGTTACCGGCCTTTAAGGTGGAAATAGACGCGCTCTTTGAAGGGACCCATGTCCTTTGTGGGAATTACGTGTATTATCTCAGTATGTTTACATTTTTATATATAAGGGCAAAGTGTTTAAAGATTATTCAGAGTTTTTTTAAATGAAGACGAATGCATGAGTCATGTGTCGCAAAAATAGAATTTAAAGCAAAGAGTGTGAAGTTCTGCATAAATCAGGTAAAAGTACGTCATAAACTTTATAATATATTAGAATATTTAATTATTATAATATACAATATGCAATGCGTGCAATATGCAATGCTATTGCAATGCAAAAGCTACACAATAAAGACTACAAAATAAAAAAATCAATATGATTTCTATATAGGAATATTTATATTATATTGGGATAGTTAAAATTTAAATGATATTTTGATTTTTTCCCGCATAGCAGGATTAGTCAGAGAGAAGGTAGTGTCGACACACTCTATTCACTACTTTCCGCCCGAAATTGAGACCTTGCTAGTTGAGTGAGGGAACTCAAGGACGTGGTTTGTATTAGTTACCAGATATAGAAATTAAAATAATATATTATCAAACCACCCAGAGAGAATTGAACCCACCACAGCGCCACGAACAAAAAAAAAATGTTTTAAAGTTACATTGAGTCTTTAGAGTTACAAATATAATGTTTTGTACAATTTTTATTAAATCTTCAGATAAAGAGCTGTTGGCAAATTATACAATGGTGAAAATGAGATAATACTTGGATGTTATCTAGGACTAAGGTAAAAATGCATGTTCAAATCTTATTGATGATAATATTTTGTATGTAATTTAGAACACTTTTGCGAATCTAAATTATATATAGGTTGTTTGTAAAAAAATGTTCAGTGATGTTAGTAGCAAAAATTTAAATTATTATAAAGAAATTAAAAAAATCTTAATTCTCAAAAAATATCGGGGTTCTCTGCAACAAGTATTTTGATTAAACAGTAATTTTGTAATAATTTTTTGATTTTTTCTTACGGTTGCTTTACAATATATCTACTAGTAATATTTTTTGTCTATAAAAATGAGTACAATTATTCAAAGTAATTTACAAAAAATAAAAATAAGCTTATAATACGTATGTGTATTAAAATTCCTCTAAAAATTGTAGTTGAACAATTCAAGATTAAAAACGTATTATGGATGAAAGTATATTGTTCTGTTTAAAAATACTACTGATGTTAATGTTTAAATTAAATGCTGTTTTTGCTCACCCGAGAAGCTAATCATAGTTACGAATTTATTGCGAAATTATATTTAAATAGAGCAATTGTTTTCTCGCCAGAACGTTCCGAACCGGTTGTATTTTCATGTGCCATGGCAGTCCTGCCAATACTTAAATTTTTACGTTGATTGACCATTCCAAGTTTGTAATAGCCTTTTCAATACAAAATATTTTAATTTAAATTTTAAGCTACGGCTTAATTGTCTAAATTAATTTTAACATTCTTAAGTATGAGAATATCGCACTAGGTTATCGTACATAGGTATTATAGAATTCTTTTAAGTCTACATGAACAAAGTTATAGGTATATACTAGTATTGTCTAAATTGCATCATACTAAATTTAATATCGGATCACATACAGGCGCACGCAGCGCGAGTTGATATGCGGTTGCCGACATTCCCAACGCCACGTTTCATATGACGTCAATGATCTGAGCTGAATATATGGCAAATATCACTGAATAGCAAGCTGGAGATATGCGATGGAGTTAGAAATTCGTTCGAATCGACTTTATTACAGTCTCATTCTTTTAATTTCATATGTATTATATTAATATGAACCAAATATTAATATATAAAAATACCTAAAGAACTGTAAAAAATTAACATTATTAAATGACAATCAATGCAATGCATCGTGGCGCAGTTTGACGCCTGACCCTAAATAAACGGACGTGGGATCGAATCCTACTCGGGGAATGATTATATTCAAATTATTTCTTTTAATCAAAAAAAAAAATTAATAAAATATGTCTCCGCTCTGGAACCTAAAACAAAGATTGATGTAGAGTGCTGCCACTGAAAACGCAATATAACTGTACATATATACAAAACATATTACATACAAAAAAAAACAAATTATAAAATATTTATTTTGTCGGTTAAAATTATTACTTAAAAATAGAAGGTAATAAATGTAATACAAATTCTAATAGAAACAGCCGAGTTGAAATTAATATTTCTCCAATATGAACTTTTATTTTGGGAATGTGGAGTTCACTTACGTTCGGTATTCTATCCAAAAGACCTAAAGTTAAGAGGTGCGTGAAGAAATAATAAAGCAACTGGAAAGAAGTCAGTATTTGTATTGTTTTGTAACCGGCTGGTTATTATTATGCTAATGTTTAAAAATCAAAATCGTTCATTATATTTAGTAGTAACAAATCTAAGGAGACGGTGAATTGTAATAATCAATAAACAAAACTAATGTTTTTTTTAATATTTTTTCAGAGAGTTCAGAGAAGAAGCTACCGCTGTTTAGTTTATTTTATTTTCATAGTTCCTAGCGAGTGTCTGTGATAGCTAACAGAAAGGGATAAGAAAAATACAAAAATATATATTCGTATATTTTATTTTATGTAATATATACAAATATATGTGTATGTTTATGTATTTTAGCGACAACAACTGCTATAAAGGAGGACGAGTGAGAAACTTAACTCTGTACAAGTTCTTGATAGGAATACAATAACAGTTATTTTATTTAATATATAGAATAGCTGGGATTTATTCAATTTTAAGTAATTTATATATTATCTATAAACATTAGAAACATTTGCAGTAAATCACTTTCATCTAAAGTAACTTTGATATATTACGATGATGAATAAGCAAGTCTGTCAAATATTGGAATTACATGACAGACAAACTGACACGGTATGTATAATAAAATACAAGTAGAAAAATCTATTTTCTATAGTAATCTAATAACGTCTATCTTCACACGTAATGGAGGGAATAAAGGCCACAGGGGTAGGGAGAGTAGCTGGTTAACAAAATAAATTGAACGTGACGGTCTGTTTCATACCTACTTGTCTTGTAGCTAAGAATAAGAAGTGAATTGCAAAGATCTAAGGCGCTTCTGTATTTGTTGTATTAGTTTATATTCTTTGTCTGCATCTAACTATTTTGGATATATATTTTTTTATATCTATTTAGACTACAGTTTATGTAAATATATGTTTTTGTATAAGTGCTAATATTTTTTTGGCACTTGGATCGATCTGGTAAGACAAATTAGTATTGTTTTAATTGACCCATCAGCAATGTCTTTAAATGTATAGAAGAAAAAGCATCAAGAGCAGCCGAAAAAACGTAACGAGGATAAAAATCAAATTATAAAATATGTAAAAAGTTACTAGAAAATCCTCATAAATTTGATGTATATTTCAACGGCTCATAAGTATAGATTGTCAGTATTGTACAATCGATAGAATTGTGTCAGTTAACACAAAAGGTTGTGGAGTAACAAAATTTCACACTTCGTCGTATACTGACGGCGATATGCAGTCGTGAGATACGAGCGAAATATACGGACGGTCGTATGCATCTTTGTACATGTAGATTAATAGAAATGACACAAAATATTTTTTTATTCTTCGTAATTTACATGACACAATTATAGTCTTTTGAAAATATAAACACTAGTATTTTTTAAAAAAAATTATTATAGTTCCTTGAAAGGTTACAGTATATATAAAATATATAACCACTAAATTATTATCAATAACTAAATAGTAATCAATAACTAAAAAGTACATCACTTTCGGCTTGTCTATTACTATTTATATTTTATATAACAAATTTGAATACTGCTTACTGTGTATCTGACTGTAAACGATGGTTGTGGGTTCGATTCCCGCTTGGGGAAACGGGGAATCGAGGAACACATATATAAAATATTTTCATCTCGCCGCTCATTAGAAAAAGTACGCCACTTAACACGCAATGTCTCGGATTCGGGCGGAAAGTGAAGAGTGTAGGCTCTCTCTGACCCTACTATGCGGGAAAGAGCGTCAGGCTGTAAAATATGAAGAATTTAACTACTGTTCAACGAAAATAGAAAAATATAAAAAAAAAAAATCATTCGTCACTACCTTGAATCATTTGTTGTTCATTTTAATTCAGGGCAGTTCCCGAAGGAGGCGGTGTGACGTGATTCATTTCAGAGCTGTATTATAAATTTGTATCTCCATTGTTTCTTTTGCAACCAACATTTACCTATTGTTGAGACAGACAAAAGATGGTAAGCACGACACACTTATATTTGTATTGCTATTATATCTGATGTTTTTTATAATACAAGTTTACTTTTTAATAAAATTTTGAAATTTTAACTACTCATTTCCAAAAATAATAATGAATGAAATCGATTCGTATTCTCCTTTAATAGCGTGGGCGAGTAGTTGGGTTGGATTAGACAGATATGTCTGTCAATTAAAGCCTCAATTGAGAGTTGGAGTAAATAAAGCACAAATAAATCAAAAGCAAATAAAATGAAATAAGGAAACTAGCCCATATCTAGAAAATAGTTATGATATTTATTCAAGCTATATTTGGGATTGCTACAATAAAAAAATAAAACATATGTATTTTATATATTTTATGTAAACCGTACTCGGTTTGCTTGTGCAACTGAAAATTATTAAAATATGCAAACACATGCTATGCTATGATGATGATGATAATGCTAATGCGTTATGAGATTATCAACATTTTTAAGTCTTAGTAGCTTTATGTAAAGTTTCATGTGCGAAAATATGCATGAAACAGAAAATAAAGTATGTTTTAGTGTAGAGACGGAAGTCTTTACCTAGAATTCAACGCGTAGCAGGGAAACGAACTCGCAGCAGTGACTGGGACTTACGACCCAAGTGTCAGTTAAAAGGGCCTTTATAAAATGCATATTAACAGATCTACCTCCAGCTCTGTCAGGTCTTCCTTAAGCCGTAGAGGGCGTCTGTTGTACGTCGCCAAATGCAGTCGCTGTTTTTGGTACCCGCCGTAGTCCATCGCAACGTTACAATAGCCAGTACAGTGACCAGGAAAGGTGCGTGTCATCGCTCTTTTAAGGGGGGAATTGCCCTAGTCACCACGCTTGGCAGCCGGGTTGATGACCGCAGTGTCTGGAATCTATCCACTAAAGACGCTGCTATCCGTCTTCAGGTTTGATATTTGTAATTCGAGCTCTTGTGTGGTAACACCACGCACACGGTCACCAGATACTCGTCCGTTATTTAGCAGGATGTACCACTTGCAGGTGTGGTTGACAGTTAAGGGCTTCAGGTGCTTATTGGTCCCTCTTATATCCCATATTGTATATATAATATAGGAATTCATAAATTTGTGTGCAGTAAGCGGTTAGGTACGTTATAACGTCATCATAAAAGATAAAAAGTCAAAATTATTAATTAAGTAAGATATTAAAGTGCGGCATTTGCAACACGTAACGCTTTGCGCGATTCGGCAAATGGTCCATATATCTAGCTTAGTGGTGTAAACGCCCCCAATAATAATATGACAATTGCTTCGTTGCCGAAATAGCAACCAACGCCTATGCTACACTTCGGACGATAATAGCCAAAGCATTTGCATAAATCAAGATGAATTTAAACTCGCAAAGTTTGTTGGGGATTTTGAAATGTAAAATATTTTCTCTTGTCTCGCTTATTACTTTGCTTAATAAAATATCCCTTTGTTTGCTTTAGTAAACTTTATGGTAAACAAGATAAAATAAATTCTTTTTGTTGCCTACACTGCCTTACTCTTGTGTTCTCGTAATTTTGCGTCTCCGTATAATTTGCTGAAAAATAATTAATTTAAAATATTTATTCTGTTAATTTTACAGTGGACATAAATAATTAATATGTTACAGGCACTGTGCTGTTCAACTTTGACGGTAAAGATATATATAGATGTTACTGAATTTATGCGGAAACAGTAAACAGAATACATTCATTTAGTATAAAATAATAAATTGTATAGTACCATGCATTACATACAAATATGGAAGGAAAGGAAATATAATTTTTATTTCTATATATATAAATATATATAATGATAATTTTCGAATAGCTTGCGAATAACTTGATATATATGAAATACCAACCTTTCGTCTGTACAAGAAATATTTTTACTATGAGTGTTGCAAATATATAAGAACCCCTATATTATACATCTCGTTATTCCTGGAGGAGTGGTATCCGCGACAGCCTTCCGGAACTAACAGCCACGAAGGCTGTAAACGTCTCCAACGCCTGACTTTTGGTGATTTACTCCGATTTTATGTGTCGCCTCTCCTCGGATTTATATTAAATTTATTTTATGGCAATTTTATAACCCAAAAGCATGTCGAGAGCTATACTCGTATGCTCCTTACATGTATGGCGCATAATGTTATTTGTTAGTGAACATTTTTAAACTTTTCTCTCGGCTCCTTAGTATCTAAGGCACACACGACGTGTTGGGCGGTTAAATACAAATTTCGTCAATATTGTATCATCATAATCTCTTCTACGTAATTATAATTTATTCTTTTGACATATATTAGTAATTTTTTTTTGGTAACCATATGTTGTTCATTTTGTTTCTTCTTTTGTATCTTCACTGTATTCGTAGGATTTTCAAATACTGTGTAGGATCATTTGTAAAATATAATATGACTTATATTAATACTATTTTGAATCATATCACATATCGCTAGTAGGTTTAAAGGAACAAAGAAATTCTAAAAATGGTATTAAGCAGAAGCTATTTTAAAAAATTCTTTACAGTTCTTATATAAGAAAATATATTACTTACGAAATAAATTCTCAGACTGGATTCTTAAGAAATAAAATTTTAAACAACTGCCGTTGTAAGAAAAATTTACCAAAACTTTGTAATTTCATGCTAACGAGATGTGATCATGAACATTTTCTTGTTATTACTTATTCACTCTTCATGATTGCATTTCTTTATAATAGAAATATTATCTTCAGTATTAGTCAATATTTTAAAGAGGTGAAACAAATGAACACTGAGTTCCTAATGAACGCTGATATAATAGCAATAAACAGTTAAATGCATCATGTATTTCCAAAGATATTTGTTAATATCAACTTAATATCAACTTCTACATAATATTTTTAATACAGAATACAAGTTTATAACTAATTTTCTTGTAGCCACATTTCATCTAGATGTGATGGTATATCAGTGACAACAAAATTTTATAATTGCAATAGCATAAAAATCTTTGAAAAGTAATTATTTTCTAAATTGAAATTAGTATGAGCAACTTATTGTTTTCTATACTATTATTCTTTTTTTCATCTTCACGCATTTCTTGCATAATGAGGCTGTTCCAGTAATAATAAGAAACACAGTCTTTCATTAGCTCTTATTATTTAATGCCGGCTAGCAAAACTTAACGCGGAGTTTTCTTTAATCAATTAAACAAACGTAATTTTATTGTGTATATGCATTCCAGCGAGTGGGATTTAAAGCTACAAACACTGTTTTTGTTCAGATACATCCGAACTGTGTACTAATGGTAACAGCGACTCTACTAGTCGCTGTCACCATTAGTACACAGTTCGGATGTTAGAACAAGTCAACTGTAGATTTTTTCTAGAACATTTATTTTGGATCTCTTAATTGTAAAAAGGACAAATGTTGCTGATGAACTCGCGTAGACAGTTTGTGAAGGTTCTAAAAGTCACATAATCGAAACGAGGCACATACTTCGAATGTAAGAGATAATTCCTACAGCGAGTAGTAATTGAAACCGTGCCGCGTATTTTTGCTTGTCCCATTTTTAAAACAAAATCACATACGAGAAAAAAAATGTGAGAATCCAACCATATACACCGACATGAAAGTAAATTAAAATGAAAAAAATTTTAAATCTTATTCAGCTTAGTTTGTAACAAATTATGTATGTTTTTTATTTTAATGTTGTTTTTATTCAAAAAATGTGTAACGAATTAACATTATACGAAATATAATTACATATGCTTTGTGAATAATTTGTAGGATTAAATTATATTATCATTATAATAATATTTTTTAAATTTTTTTTAAAAATTTAAGACTAGGTTAGGAAATACTGCGGTTTTACCAAATCCAAATTTATTATACCTAATAAAATTAGGTTATTTCTTATCGTTTTTTCTAAATAACTTAATAAGCGGCTAACTCATATGTTTATAAGCTAATATTTAGCGTACGCTCCGTGTCGGTCTGCCTATCTCTAATAAAATCTTGCAAGTTTAATTTGACCCAACCCTGTCTCCGTTTGAGTTTAGATTTGGAATATCTACCTCTTTATTTCAGGTTACAATGCAGCTATGCGTATTTTGTGAGTATTGAGATAAAAAGTTCAAATCCATAGCTGTTATCTTGTGATAGCGGCGGCGGCAGCGGGTATTATATATTATTTTTTTCAATTTTTTGTAATATATTTTTAAAGGGCTTCATAAGTGAATTATTTTAGAAGATTTGCAGTGTATATTTTTTACATGTGTTAGATATTATGAATATTTAAGGATTCATTCTGTTTTTACTTTAAACTAACATGTTACTGTAAAAGTACAACTGTTTAAAGTTATTTCATATAAAAAACTAGTGCACGTGGCTTCGTTCACGTGAACTATACAATTATAACCGAAATAAAATATTAAAATCGGTTGAGTAGATTTTGAGATAAATAGTAACAAATAAACAAACAATTCTTTTCTCTTTATAATATTAATTTGTATATTGTGATATTTCATCAACAGGGACTTCTTTAAAACTTTCAATATTTTTTTTAATATTATTATATAGCAATGAACAAGAAAAGTGAATCGGAATGCGTTATATACGTAATGATCAAAGCAGCGGAACTAAATGAAGTGTCTGTACTCGAGCAATAGCTCTTCACAATAGTACTCTTGACATTTTACTATTGTTTGTTCAGTCCATTATGTGCAAGTAGTGGAGTGGAAAAAGTAAGGAGTTGAACGCTGTCTGTGACGCCGAGCACTCAACATTCAACATTTAATCCTTGTCAACGCATTAGTGGTTAAGCGGATTTTAGCTGAAACATTTTTAGACGTTTTATGTTTTAGAGCATTACGAAAAGGCTGTATAATTTGTTATATTTGTAACTGTTTCTAAGCAATTAAGCATTTAATGTATTTCTTTTTTTATTTAATTGGGTAAGCCTGGCTATATACATACTCTATACGTACTACGTGGTTCAACTTAACGCTGCATTTTGTCTTATCAAAGTAAGAAAACATCTGTATTAGAAAAAAAATATTGTTCTCATAAATATTGTTACAAAGAAAAACATTTTTTTATTGTACGTAACATTTAATACTATTACAGTGTGTTATTTTAATACATTAATATAAGACCATTAAAAATATATAAAGCTTATTCAAAGTGGCTCCATTGACTGTTCTTTAAACGTCGAGGCCAGTTATCAATAGCAGCACTCCTTCTATGGGAAAATTCTTCACTGCCTATCGCGTGGATTGCTTTAGGGACGTCAAATTATCATGGCGTTTAGAGCAAGCCTTACTTTCTAAAACTGACCGTAAATCATAATCCAGTGGATTAAGATGAGAACTAAATGACGAGCTTTAGAAAAAGGACCATTCTTGGTTATTGAACATGGTTTTGTTGAGAGGCTTAACTACCTTCTCAAGAATGGTAATGGTAGCTTGATACACTTGTGCCGATATTTGATTCCTTTTTTATAAAAATATGGCTAAGTCACTGAAGTCGGATAATGCCCACGTTGTAACTAATTGGAGCTTCCTTAGAGCTTTAAGCTTATATTATTTGGCACCATACTTTATTTAATGCAATCACAGCAAATAGGATTTTTTTTAACACGCCACTCCATTTTAATATCACAATATATTGGCGTGAAAATAAGAAAACATCATAAAAAATACAGATTCCAAATTAATAAGTAATATTTTGTTTATTTCTAATTATAACAGTATTTGTGGTCAGACTAAGTAAAGTTAACTCTGCTTTATTTGACGAGAATATTAAGAAAATCTTTAGGGATTTTTAGGGAGCTTTAATTGTTAATAGAAATTGCTTATAACTGTATGTGGAACAAGTTAGCACAGTTGATTTCAGTGTATGTAACTCACGTTCCTTGAGTTTGCTTTGCCAACGTGCGAAGGTTGCCTTAAGGATATTGGACCAAACTCCGATCGGGTCCGTCGGTATTTATACTCTCTAAAATTAATAGGAAAAATACGAATTAGTTATTTTATATTAAATATTTTTTCAGATTTCTAATTAATATTGCCTGTAAAGTGATTAGATAAAATTAAAACTGCGCCTGAAAACGTGACTAAATCTTCTAAAGTGAACTTAACCCGAGATCACGCTATGACCACATGCGATAACCATCTTACTTTCGCATGGTTTGAACGTTAGAGAAACGACACCCTCGCTGTCGGATCTGATTAAATTTAATATTAGCAGAATATGTTTGTTTATATTTCTTTTTTGTATATGAAGTAATTTTTACCAACGTGGCACAGATGGACAGCGACATACATTAATTAAGTGCGATTCCCACTCAATGGAATTTTATTTAAGCTATATTTATTAAGACAACGCGTGGTATTGCATTCCACCATTCAACACGCAATATATTGAAAATGGGCGATAAAGGACAAACCCTACTATAAGGAAAAGAGCGTAAATCTGAAAAAACAAAACGAATATATTATTGTTTTTTTCTTTTTATTTGTTTTCAGCGTTTCTTATATAAATATCAAAATATATTTTTTTATAATTTTCCGTCAGTCTATTAGGATGCCATTAATATACATATATTTTAACAAATGACAGTCATTACTACATTATAAAGAAAAAAAATGTTAGGTAGACATATTAACATTCAGAACATCTCTTTCGCATTCATTACTTGTAGCGTGTAAGTGTATAGTAGAGGGAAACCAATTAAAACTAAGCTCGAGAACAACAATCGATTTAAATTTTATTTAAATTATAAATTCATAATATGTAATATCTTATTTAGAATTTTATTTGAAATTAAACTAAGGAACTGTAAACTATTAACATTTCCCTATAAAATATAGCTTATTTTGTTGGAACTCCAGAAAGCTGAACTAATGAATATGTGCACGGGTCAATTCCCAAATGAAAGGGTGATAACTATCTGAGACCAAGTTTCAATCATATCATTTGGGCTGTTACACAACGACCCGAACATTTCATTTAGATAGCTCTTTCATGTACCATACGCTATATGCCGAGACCGGCTTATCGATGACTAACATCTAACTGCTTTGTGACTTTGCCAACTATACAGATGACAATTTTCCAGAATGTAGATTTGAAAAGATATAACCGAAATAGACTGAATGTAATTTGATGGAACTGTGGTCCAATATAAATCGTAATTTATTTTCATATATTTACATACAATTTGAAATAAATCATATGAGTTGTGAGCTGCTTAGTTTTTAAGAAGTTATAAAGTATGTATAGTATACTTCGATAAGTGAGATTTTTTTATTATAATAAAATTATAATAGATGTTAAAATGTTGTGCCTCGTTAAAAATAAGAGAGGATCCGAAAGGAAAAGGTTTACAAAGAAAAAAGGTTTATTTGAAGTATAAGAAATTTTGTATTTTTGAGTGAGGAGTAATGAACATCGTGTAGGTGAATTGATGTCATGGTAACATTTTTAAGATAGGCTCTAGTTTTATTTTGGAATATCTTTGAAAATTACTTCTTATATATAAGACCTTTATATGATGATTTGGACTATAACGCTAAAAATATGTAATATAATTTGAGAAATGCTTGTTAATATGAAATATAATTTGTTAAATTTATATTTGGTAAAAAAGGTTTGGATTTATTTTGTACTGTTTAATAAATTTAGTTGGCTTTTTTATGATTAAGAGAACTTTATATAGTTGTTTTTATTTTATTTTTCTACCTCTTGAGATAACAATATAATTATATTAGTTTAGCTCGTGACTGTACTTTACCTACCATCTAGGTATATTATACCTAGATGGTAGGTAATATGGTAATTTTGAAATAAATCGTACCAATGGAATATCTTAGCCTCCATGGTCGCCATATCTAAACACTGTAGGTGAGACCTGTAAGTCCTCCTAATAATAATAACAAGTAATCGTATATAATGCTAAGGAAATTATTTATTCGGATGGATGGAGGATTGTTCTTTATGTACATTATGCTTGTCGTAAAAAACGTTGATACTAAAAATAAACTAAAATATTATATCATATTTTCGTTATCTTATAAACAAACTACTTATAGTTCTATTACTACTTATAGTTACTTATAAAATCTTTGATACTTCCACTACATGCTTTAAAATAAAATTAATAAATTTTCAAAGAATTGTTTAAAATAAAACATGACGAATTAACATATATTACGTTATAACGTGTATATGTAGGTTCTGACTTACATGGTTTCATAAGAGAACACTTAGAGAACACAAGAGAAGTACAACCGACTTGAACAAAGTGGAAATAAAATATTTTTATAATATTTTTATATGAAACACATATAATCTCTGAAAGTCAATGTTAACTATAACCAAGATGTACAGCATCTTGGTTTTAGTTAACATTGAAAACAATCCGCCATCTACGCTAGGAGAAACAATATCTAAATTTGATAATTCATCTTTAAACACAAGCCGACTATAGCTGAGTAGATACTATGAAGGATCGTTAATATTTAAGTGTCTAAATAACTCGGTAATTACGTAATTAGTATTACAAATTATAATTCCTTATGGAATATGCTGTCGTAAAGTGAATGTATACTAGTAATACACGAATAGTTTTTTAAGATCGGTAGATTTAAGATGTATTGAAAAGCCGGTGATTGGTTCCAGAGATTAATATGTACAAACCAACAAACAGAAAATTAATCTCATAAATTCGTAATATACAGAATACATACAAATTCATTATTTTCATTGTTTTATTATAGCGTAGAGATATAAATTGAATCATCTAAATTTAGATGCAATCTGAGCCTCGTTATCTAAATAAGATTTGTAATTGTAAGAATAAGATTGTCTATATTTTTATATCTAGTAATATTTCCTTCGAAGACAAGATACAACGTCGAAGTGATAATGGTTACTTAAGTACTTACTCATTTATTTTTTTACTCACTTAATATGTAAATCTATTAAACTAATAAATCATTACATTAACTCATAGTAAATATTTTAATATATATCTAATATTATTGTAAAACGCGGCTTTATTCTTAGTTTAGGTATTAACAACTATAAAACAAATATTTGCATAAGAATTTCTATAATACGATTCAGAAGATAAGTTTAAATAGACATTTCTAACGTTGCCCTCTTGATCTGTTCGTAAAAAGAATTGGTTTCGAAATTGCTTTCTAAATTGGACTGCTTCGATGGTAGACAATTTGGCAAGACATTTGTATTCTTGCGGAGAAAAATAGCATGTACCGCGAACATCTGATAGTGAGGCTGTTCGAGGTTTGTCGGCACCCATCGTACTTGGGCTGCGGCCAATCATGCCATACAAATGAAACATGCTGTCCCGTCTGCGGACTGCTATAATGGGATAGTCTTGCAATTCTATTCTTTCCCTTCGTTATGTTATTATAATTGGATGTTTACATCATAAATTGAAGAAAATATCGATAATGATAGTACATCTCAAAGACTTACACGACACACTTAACATAAAAGTGAATATATTGAGTTTTATTAAGTTTTTTCTCTGAACCATGAAATAACAAAGTGTCAGTTATATGAAATAATATAGTAAAAAAATATCTCTCATTTAAAAACAACACTTTAAAAGCAAACAAATAATCATTCAGCATAATTAGAAAATAAATTGTGCTATTTGATACATATACGTAAGCTTAGGTTGGTAAATGTAATGACTTCACGCAAGTAAGACTTACAAAGCTCTTTTTAATGATACGTGGATAAATAATGTAGGTTTGACTTGTTTAGTTTCGTAAGGTGGCACGTGTAGCCGAAACCGGCCCTCAAATATCCAAATTGATTTGATGGTGTCAACGGCCACAACAGAGTTGGGTGTCTTGGTAGACCATTGCCGAATCTCCAAGATAAATTCTACATGCTTAAATTCTATTTGTGCACTTATAAATGAACGCCGCATTAAGGCCTAACTGTGCAATGTATAAAAGTAGTATTAGCTAAGAGACTAATTTCAGGAAATGTTCTTCAGGGTTCGTACGTTTCGCGCTAGTGAATGATCAGGAGGCAACTGACCACCTGGCGGGAAAAAGTTTCATCTTTTAACAGTAACATACATATACTGTAGATATGTACATTAGCAAATAATTATATACTTAAGTAATAAAATATTTAAAAAAAATATTGGACTTTCCAATGCATACAATGCTATCTTAATTAATTCCTAGCAAGAAATAAATAGCAACATTAGTGAATAGAAGCCAAATATCAGTATTGCAATGACAGTGCGGTTTCGTTATCGCTATAATGGGTATAGCAATGTCAACAATTTTGTCTTATTGTTTATTTAAATTGGATGGCACGGTAATTTGCTCATCGTACTGCTTTTTAAAACGGGTATTATATTGTGCTCTCCTTTATTTAAACTCAAATTACTCCTCATTCATTAGTAGGGGAGGGCGAGCGCACTCTTTTCTATTTTATTTTTCATTTTCATTGTTGGTTTTCGAAATTAAGCTCCGGCAACAATTGCTTTGTTAATAAAGGTCTGACGATTAATCTACTTTACGTTTTTCCTTTTAAAGACAAATTAAAGGTCTTAAACAACATTAAACTTTTATAACGTTTATTGTAATAAATTTGTCATTTTATACTTACAAACATCAGTTAAGCTTTTATTTTTAATTATTTTAATTACTTACAGTTTTATTAAATAAAATAATATATTTCCATTAGGCAATTAACTGTAAATGCTTTGCTGCTACAATGAAGTACATAACTTTTAATATGTGTTATAATCTCCTAGAACCAGAACCGATTAACTGATTTTATTGTTGATCCGAACATACTTAGGTGAATTCTCTATTTAGTTACTTGCAAAATGTAATGAAATATTAATCCACTTTTTTCAAACTCTATTTTTGATTTATGTTCAAGAGACAAAAATACTATACCTGGTTAGCCCAAAATAGGGTTCCAATTAGTCATATCGTGCGCATGTATGCGAAATACTAAGACAATATAATTATTACTTACGGTTAGAAAATAATACAGAAACTTAATAGTGGTTAACGAATATCAAACAAACGATATGAAAAGTAGCAAAACAATATCAAAAAACATTAAGCAATAATTTTCAGAATATATTATTGCGATTCAAGTTATTCATTCTTTGAGAGCATAAAATGCGAGTAATTTGTTAAAGGATTAATGTTTGGGCCCGTTTATGAGAGCACGATAGTACCATATTTGTCTGTTAGCAGCAACAACGACGCTGTCATCTGTCAGGCTCAACTGGCGACAAAACAAGCGCACCAAGAATAAATTACCCATCATCAGTATAGATGACTGTCATTTCGTATCATATATTTAATAACCAAAAATTGTTCAGGTAGCCATTGTGTAATTGAACAAAATGAGCGCCGAAATAAATCAAAACGTAAGTTGAATTAATTTTGACATCAGCAAATGTCACATTAGTTTATTCATTTCAGCCAGTAGCTTTGTGCGCTTTGATATCAAAGTTTAGCCGCTAGTCATTGCTATTAAAGTTATATTATATTATGTCATGTGACGAAACGAAATTAGGCACAATTTTAATTTAATTAAATTAAATTGTATTTATTTTTTGTTTGTAATTCTAGGACTTGTACTAATCAAAACATAACAAAAGTATTATATATAGGATAACATAACTTAAGAGAAATAAACATTCAGTCGTCGTTATTAAAAATTACTAGGCTATATTACATGAGTATGTTATTTCCCTATTATAAAAATAGGTTTCATATTAAGACAAGAAAGTAGGTAGGACTATTATAAAACCAAATTATATTCAAACTAAGTACTTAGTCCGTTTTTCCAATTACTATAAAACGATTTCTTTACAACTATAGCTTAACTTATAACTTTAGGGTAACGTTATTTTATGATTTTGAAAATCAAAACTGCCCTTTAGAATAAGATCAAAGTTTTATAGCTATCCTCGCAACTTTATCTCATTTCGTGAATCTACATAAACAGACGACTGGTAACCTACAAAATATCCCATTAAAATCAAATAAAGGATGTAGCAAACATGATATTTGATTTATGGAGAAGTTATTTCGGCCCCTACAAGGGTCCGAGTCTAAGTTGGGACTTTGTAAAACTATATCCAAAAGGGAAAACATCCGTTATAGACCGTTCGTCTAACCTCGTTGAGTTTTAAGCCTCGTAGATAAAGTGTCACTTTGATCTTTAGAAACAATGAACTCCTACTTGAGATTGGCGGAAGTTAATATCCCAAGAGGAACATCTGATTTACGACCAACTATGGCCTAAGTGGTCGCCTTGAACCAATTGTAGTTATTACTCGCGAATGGCATGTAAAAGCATAGCTACGTAATTTAACAAAACAAAACTGTACAGGTTGATATTAATATATTTAAACGAGTACACTACAATTTTATTTTTCTTGTTTTTTTATGTGTTATAAATTCTGTATAAAAATTGGTTGTCAATAAGTTAAAACTCTTATAATGGGATTCGTTAAAAAAAAATATCGGAAATATTCATCTTATAGTAAATAATAAAACCAACCTCGTAACGGGAATGTAATAACATATTGCATGGAAATTTACTTAATAATAAAACTTTGAGAGAATTGCTTCCAACTTGGTCTTTCTATCGACTTGGAGCTGCGAGCTGAAAATTCAAGTAATATACTCCGTTATGCTGATGTATGGCGAGATAAGTTATTAAATATAATGTAACATTCTTAACTATATGGTAAAATCCTACTATGGTAAAATTCATAACTACTGAACATTAAATTTGTATGGTTTTGATCGCAAGTTCATTTATTCATATCATTCAATATTTGTATAGTGCTTACATTAAAATTACTCATAACAGTTTCACTCGTCCACATGTCTTTCACTGTTTCAGTGGTAACCACATAACAAAATATAGACAACACCATTCTTTTTCATTTTCCGCTCAGTTCGAAAACATCGTTTTTAACATTATAATTTAGGAAAAAAAAATAAAATGTATAAATATTGTTTTCTTTATATCGATGGTGACACATTGGTGGACTTGACAAATGCAAAATGGCATCAAGAGTATCAACCCCCGTCGAAACAGCTTTAATTTAACTCCTTCAGTCACGCTTTTATATAAACAATCACATACAACTGTTTTGTCAATTTATGAGTTTATTATAGGACAGATATTAAATAGAAAACCATGTACAAAGTTACAAGATAAAGGCTTTCGGAGATTAAGGTGGTTAGTTACGGCGACCACTGCGACTGTACAAATAAATAAGTGAAATTGATTAATGTTTTTTTTTTAATAAAAAATTAAAACACACAAAGTACATAAAATTTGACAAATGTCAAAGGACAAAAATCAAAGAAAGTCTCGAGGGAGACGTGGTCTTTTTGGTGGTCTGGTGTGCTACGGCATCCTGATGATCATAAATTAGTAATAACCGGTTTTGGCTCACTTTACAAATCCAGAGGGTTAAGAGGGTTGTCGGCTACTGGAGTTAATATAGTGCATTACTCTCTTTGTGTATGCCTACTCAGAGCTTGAACGCTACTAGCCAAGGCCACAAGAATGCGAGTCTTCCGTGAACCTCAGCGGTGGCAGCCAGTTAGGCGAGTCGCGCAGGCAATGGTGGTGGATTACATCGAATCGACGGCCTGCTCAGAGTAGTGAGCGGGAGCAACCTGCGTGCGCCTACTTGGGCCAGGAGACAATGCGATGAGCTTACCCTAGCTAAGCACTCTTTGTCGTGTGCAGCCTGTTGGCAACACGATGTCTCGCAATCTACCATGGCCATGGCCGGCATGGATAGGTCGTCCCCTATGGCACTGAGACGTCCAGGCTAGGCACATCTCCAGGGTGTGCTTGGCCGTCTCTTCGAGGCAGTTGTTGCAGTGGTGGCAGCGAGCGAGGGTCAAATTGTGTTTAAATTAATTAATTTTAGATAAAGAAAATAAAAACTAGGCGAAGTACTGGCCACAGTGTAGTACAAAAAAAACTATTATGGCTTTTATCACCTTGATTTCACCATCAGAAAACCCCAAATTAATACTTAGCATATAAAATTATTATAGGCGTAAAATGTGAATAGGTTCTTGATATCAATATATTTACAATTTACGAGTACATGATATAAAAAACAAATGTGCTTGCAATGTATATGATAAACAAAATACAACAATTATTAACCAACGATATTTCACATCTGTAATTTGTTTCACTTGTATTCTGTAGATTCTAAAACATAAAATTTTATTTCTTCCGCGTTTGAGGTCGTTTAGATACGGGCTGTAAAATGAGCCAATGGTTGTTGCCCGCAGAGGGAGATAGCCAAGACAGACAGTTTAAATTTTATTTGTCATCACTTATTTTAAGATGAAATCTCATCTAATGTATATTAATGGGTCTTTTTTTATGATATTTATTAAAATAAACCATCGCCAAAATATAAAATAAACCTTATACATAAATAAAACTATATTGACTGTTATATATAACAGGCAATATAATTTAATTACAGAGAGTTCTACTGAAACCTATATATATATATATATATATATATATATATATATATATATTTGTAAAAGACTATACAGTCCTAAAGTCTTTCGGAGCTACTTTAGTATTATCATTATAATTCGCTTCTATTCTTTAGTATTTTATCAACATATAGGGCCACACTTACCTTTCTGCAAATAGACATGTAATATGATAATACGATCCTTGGATTTCGGGATATCTCTCCTTTGCAGCTTATGAAATGCGTGAACCAATTTTTGTTAGGTGAGATGAGGTGTAAGGTTCTTATGACGGTCCTTATGAGTATATTTATATTCATTCACTTATTCTTTTAATAATACTGAAATAAATTAAAAAATACTAATGTAAATGAAAATTATATCAATTTTATTATATTGTCATTTTTCATGTTGATTTCATTACGTTTATTTATTGCAAAAGTAATTTGGCTGCATTAAAAGAATATAAATTAGAAGCATTAATAAGATAAAATACTCAGAATTAATTTAGAATATTTTTTTTAAGTCATGTCACGGTAATCACTAGGTAGTTTTTAATTGACAAAAGAAAATTATTTCTTATTTTTTCAACTTATTATATACTTGTATGTTATTGTTTTTTTTAAATCAATCCCAATAATATTCTTTATATATCTTAATATATTAAGAATATTAATTATTATTGTAAAACTTCAATAAAACGTTTTTAAAAAATATTATTTTATCCAGGTATTTCTTAAAATTGTTTGCTTTACAAGCTACGTGTTGTGAGTTTTGATCTAATCATATTATTTTTCAGAACTTCAGAGAGTTCTACTGAAACTTATATCAAAAGCACGTAATTCATTGCAGTATTTAACGTGATAGCAATTTCTTGGCTCGAGTCAATTTAACTTTATCGACACTTTATAAGGGGACTAGACTCCTTTGCTCTGTATATTTCACTTTATTTATGTATAATCTACATTTCAATTAATTCTTAGTCTACATTTTATTAAAACAATATATATTAGTAAATTCAAGATATTCTTGTAACAATATAGTAATATAACTGTAAGGCTTATCATGCTTAAAAAGTTATGTAAATTAAATCAATGTCTATATAAAGAGCGATAGCAAGCTCCCGATTGCAAACCGCACACGCAATTCGGCAATAAACTTGCAACTACGGAACTAAAATTTCAACGCAACTTTATTTTTATCGAAGGAAGTCGTTAGACGCTATCTGAATCGCCTCGCACGTATTAACATACATAATTATAGGTTAATAACAATTGGAGCGGCGCCAGCTCAATTCTACTTCTACGATCATTGTAATTTTACGCCTTTCACTAATATAAGAAGAAAACTTTGTTGTTATTCGTAGATTTATATAATACTATACTTTTTGTATTATTATTACCTCTTAATTAAATATAATCGAAAATAATGTAATCTTACATTTTGAAAATGAAACCTATTTATTGCTCCTCAAAATTAAGAATTAAAATGGGACCAGTGTTCGTCTGAACAGTTAGCAGTTAGCTCCGGTATTGAGTCCGCTACTCAGCACGAAATGTTTCGAATTCAGACTGTGCGTGGAGAACGGAGTTTCTTGTCACTATATTCTTTGACATTATCTGACAACCTTGATACGCGAAATGCTGTTTTTTTTAATTTAAAATTAGTTATAAGCATACATTGATTCGATTAAAGCTTTTTATAATTTTATTTGTTGATAATAAAAAATATATTTAAAATCTTAGAACCTCGTAGGTATGTATTTTTTAAGGTTACTTCAACATTAATCTATGTCACGTTGTAATTAAATAATCGCTTTTTCTTTTATAGAGAGTTAGGATATTAAACAAAGAGATTATATTTCCCTTTATTGTCAAATACAAGGGCACTGTAGACGACACTTCGATTAAGTACCGACCCTTGGTTTCACAAAAGTCGTTACACAAGTCCACCTATTATTTACATATTATACACATAAAAAATAGATTAACAAATGATTACTTATAGGTATTCTGTAATGTACAAACTCACACATTTTATAATAGGTTCCGTACACATATTAATACAAATTAAAATACACATTTGTTTTGTATTGCTTCAATAAATACTCTTTTCAACGTCCTAAGACAAAAATGGGACACATCGAACTACCCAGCACACACGGCCCTAAATTCGTATGAATATTGTGAAAAGGGTGGTCATTACTTTCTATTTGCCAATCCTGCAAGGGACACACAGAAATAATATCAACCTACTTATTTTTATATTATGCTATAGTAGTTTTATTGTGAAAACACAAATCATTCAATTTGGTTAGCATATATCTAAGCATACGCCAAATATACTGTTTTATATTTGTTTTATTAAATGTATATTGTTTTCATCTTAATATTAGTGAGAAGTTTATATTGATAGAGACATTTACTATACGTCAGTAAAAGAAATCCATAAAGACAGTTCTAGGCAACGTGATTGGTGCTAAAGCCCTTTTATATAACAAAGATCCTGAAAAATAGCATGGTTAAAGAGAAAGCGGGAAAGTAAATTCAGCAATTTATTGCTGAGGCAAGGGCTCTATATTTGTTGCAAATGAAGACGGCAGCGAGGTGACAATTTTCGGATGTTGGAGCGAAATGACCGTTCTGGGACGAAACGAGGTCGTAGTATCGCGGTTCCCTAGTTTTATTTTTATAGCTCGTATTTTAGGATTCTGTATGTTAGAGGTGTTACTGTATGTTAGAAGGCCGGCTTCTACCGAATTTTATTTTCGTTTTGTTAAAATGAGATTTTACGATAGATTGGATGAATAAATGTGGTTATAATTTGTGTATATTAAATACAATTCAATCAATTTGTAAGGAACTATTTGTGGTCCGCATAACTAATTTCGTAAGTTAGAATATTTTTCAATAAATAAAGATTCTAATATCATAGACCATATTGAGGCTATCGTGGCTCAGTGGGAGAGAGTCTGACTGTAAACGGTTTGGTTGTGGGCTCGATTACCACTCGGGGGAGTGGTTATAATTAAAACTAGATACCCGCTCGCGGCTTCGGCTGCACAAACTACTTCAGTAAATGATATAGATTGATCGCTCGCCCGCGTTCGGCTCTTATTTGGAAATTAAATCACAAACTCCGCTTACATTTGTAAATGAAATGATTGAATTATACAAACACTAAATTTAGTGAAGTTTACCAAAATACAATAGCCAACACTGTATTTAAATAACGCACAGGCAAACAGACAAACAGAAAAGCGCGCAGTCTCCTGTTTTACATTGACTTTCCCCCTGCACCTCAGCACCGCCCAGCCCATTCGCCGCGTAATGTTGAATCGGTGAGGTGATCTTCAATTTTGATATTTATTACATTCATAGTACATTTTTAATGGTAAGTCCGATTTAACTAACGCAAAAAGTATTTTACAGGTACTTAATTATGTAGTGATTTATTTGGCTAAGGACTAATTTCCAGGTACGATTAGAGTCTACATTGTACCACCGTTACTATTGCGTGTCTTTTTTTATGAAAAATTAGTTATTGTGTAATAACTGTAATATTAAGACAAATGGTATTTCAGACTTTCTTGTAGATATTGATGTTTACTATAAAACTGTAATACTTCATTTTGCTCTAATGTCATGTTTCCGCAGCGTACGCGATATAATTTTCACAATTTAAATTATATTTTCGAAGTTTTTGTACGGATCCCTTATTTTTTTGAATATGGTTATGGTATATAACATAAGTTCAACATGGATAATTCTAAAAAAAATTCAATACAAACAAACACAAATGTTTCCTATTTATAATATTAGTATTAGTATTAGTAAATGTGAAAATATTAAAGATATTTTCAAATCCGCTCTGCTAACTAATATAAAACGTATTTGGTAACTCAACACGAAAGTGATCGAAAAAGTCTCGATTTCGCGCGGAAAGTGTCTTGATACTACGTCCTCTTAAACCATCCGCCATGCGAAAACAGCGTGAAGCTAAGTACATTATACTATAATAATAATAAATTAAATTCATAGTATTATTTTACTGACTCCATTATAATAGTTGCCATTCGTGCCATGAAGTTTTCAGTTGAATAAGAGCGCATTACGTGAGGGTTGTGTTTTCAGTTTGCAAGCGGTCTGTATGCAATGCACATAGTATTTGCGAGACATCATGTTAGGTTTCCAATACATCTGGCCGGTAGCGGACCAATGACTCGGCGTCGTACGTGCACGCGTTTGGAATGCATGCTTGCTTAGTAAAATAAACATTATATGCAGGAGCACCACAACTATTTACGCTGGATATGTTAAATAATGGAATTTATTTGAATATCTCTGGTCCATAAGGTTTCCATTTTCAGTTTGCTTGCGATATGGCCTGCAATTTACATACTATTAGCGAGACGTCCTATTAGATTTTCCGATACATCTGGTTAGCCAATGACTCGTTGTGGTACGTGCCCTAATTTACATAAGATGTAAAATTGAATATATTTAGGAAATATGGGTATTATACATTTTGGGGAATGTTCTTGTTGTATAAAGACAATATCAATAAAACAGTGTCGTGATTTTTGTTACTATCTAAAGATGCAAGTCTAACTTTGTAGTATGCTCGTATTGTTAAATATTCCATAAAAAAAGTACTTTACAATCACAAAACCCTATCTTGGCGTTTACCAATATGCCACAATTATATAATTCAGCTTCAGCTTGGCATATTAACATTAAATATCTCAATTTGTAGATTTAACGAAATACTAAATATTTAATAAAGATTTTGCTATGCTTTATGATATATGATAAATTTGATATTGACAGTTCATTTTCTTATCTTCAAAGGCATACATTTAAAAAAAATATAAAAATCCCAACAAGGAGCTCACAACTTGTATGTAGTACTAATTGTATGAACGCTTTGAATTAAAGAACACATTACGTTTTTGCTTTGTGTCGTTGTGTAGTGTAAAGACCATATTCTGTTTCAAAGGTAGTCTGTTTAATTATCAAACAAAGCTATTATATTGTGATCATGTGAACACTAGCATGTGTGCTTTTTAAGATCCTATTAAATTCCTTATTGACCTACAAACTTAAAAACTAGTCATAATTTTAAAAGCTTATTCTAATAACTACGAATAAAATAAAATAAACTGACTATACTGTATTTCTATACAATTTTACACATCTATGTACATCTGACGAATTGTACCATATTAAGGTTGATTAATAACTTGTTAGAATTTAATTACGCTGCGAAATTGCGGAGCGGCATGACCATTAATAGTTAGGCAGCGCGGTTTGTTTCACAGAATTCTTGGTCTAACAGAGATTTATTTGTCTATTTGAAGCGCGCCTGTCCCATCCCGGTCACTGCACGCCCCATACAAATTGAAAATCAATGAACCACGAAATTCAATTGAATATGAAAAGCTATTCTTCGTGTTCCTATAACCAGTGCCATGGGCAAATATTTAAACCGGAATGACCAATAAGAGTCTTGTTTGTGGAGGACTTTTGTGTATATTTTCCTTGTCTTCTGTGAACTTAGAATTATATGGAGATTACGTATATTTTTTTCAGCTTTATATTTTTCCCCGTTCAGCGGGTAGTCAGAGATAATCTAGCGTCATGACATTACATTCTCCACTTTCCGCCCGCAATTGAGACATCGCGTGTTGCTTTATCTTAGGTACCAGAGCGGATATTTGAAAATGATTTAAGTATAATCATCCCTCCGAGTGGGAATTGAACCCACAACCAATCCTATTGCCACGATGGCCTCTGAATTGAATATATATCATATTTAATGAAAGTGTATAAAAATTTTAGCGCAGCGGGATTCAAACCCGCTCCTCTTGGTCACAACAAATAGAAGTTGTAAAAATATTTAATATATATATCTTTTGTGTATATATACAACTGTAGTAATAGTTCTTTCTTTTGTACACTTTGAGACGTCCGAACTGAGAAAATGAAAATATTTAATCAATATTTTAATTAAAATAATTGTGTAGTAATCTTCAAAATAACATTGAAATATATCCAAAAAAAATATTATTAATGGCTAAAGGCTGTTTGTGTTGTAACCAAGTAAATATTAATAATGATTTACAAATAAACAAATTTCGATAGCTTTTTAGGTATTTATCAAATTCTGGTTAATTAAATATCAAAATTATCATTTTGTCAGGTTCTCTCCTCTCTCAAGTCTCATCACGCCCTTTTGATACTCAAAGCATGAACTGAGAGTCAATTAGACGTCTATAATTACTATGTTAATTACAGACACAGCTCTCTCTTGTTTCTCGTCTTGCCATTCCGACCGTTTCGTTGTTATTTTAACATAAATTCGTTTCAAAGTAAGTCCTAATTAAAGTGCTACACGATTACAGACTATTCATTCATTAGATGTGTTTATATTAATTATGAATAGTTTAGTTGTTTGGTGTTAATATCAAGTAATAATATAAAACGCTATGTATTTTATTTGCTTATACACATACGAATGTGGACCGAATCGTTTGCTAGCGGCTTATCATAGCTTCATCTAAATAGAAATGTTTTCTCGGGAAAATGGAATTTTACAATGGCAATATAAAAAGGTAGATAGGAAGGTTTTTTTTTAGGAAGTAAATATGCCTTTTTATAGTTCGCGTAGAAAGTTGAAATTTTGCATATACTTTCCTTAAGGAACTTTCCTTAAGGTGCAGGGGAGCACTACGAGAGAATTTCCCGAAATTTCTACGGAAACGGGATTTTACGTTTTGTATCCCACGCAAAAAAAGTAACGGGCTACAACTCGTCTATATTTTAATATTACCTTATATTGAAATTGAGCCCCTAACCATCACACACCCAATGCATGTAAACATTTATCGGATTACCGGATTTTGAGTGTTTTACAAGATTAATTAAATATACAACATAAAATGATATAGTTTTTTCTTTTCATAACTATGTTGACTTAGTATTCATTTTTTTAGTATAGTCTTCAATATATTTATATGTATACAAACGCTATTTTAGCGGTCATATTATATCATCATCTTTTGCAAAGAGAAAAAGACATATTTAGAAAACGTATAAAAACTTGAACGCAGCGGAATTTGAAGCCGCGCCTCTTGAAAACCGTTCTTGAAAAACTTGAACGGTTTTCAAGAGGCGCGGGTTCAAATCGAACTACGTTCAATTTTTTATACGTTTTCTAAATATGTCTTTTTCAATTTCCTTAGTGTGGGAATAACACTTTCAAAATGTTAAAAAATATATATTTTGCAAAGAGTTTTTGCTTAGCTAGTGTACCGTTAACATAACTGCTATATTATCACATAAACAACAGAAACATGTCTAACTCACTACCCACTAGTTCATAATAAAGCTACTTGAATCGCATCCTACCGGTGTAAGTGGACAGTATAAATCAAAGCGACCGTACATCGCACAAACTTAACCTCACCTGCACTCAGTTACATTGCGTTAATACGTTATGATATATTACATCATTTGTTACACTCCCAGTGATAACCATATGGTATTCCTGTTGACATCCTGTATAAAGTTTATATTAAACTATTAATATTAGTCAGTATAGCAGCCATAAACATTATTTGAAACTGGTTGCTAGGTGATGGTATTGATTATGCCACATGCCTACAAATGTAAGACCTGTAAATATTATATACCTTATATACCTTAAGTATAAGCACAATTTGGTGAAATTCATTGTCTTAGTGGCTTTGTTGATAATAAAATTTGAATTAATAAAATCGTAAAAAAAACATGTAGGAAATTTTCAACATTAGGTACAACATCGCAACTATTCAAATGTTAAAAAAACACTTCAAGATAGTATTTTTATATTAAGCTAAACTTCTATCTAAACTTATTTGGAGAATGTGTCCATTTTCAATATCTTAGTGTTTCTTAGACAGTCTTAATATCTAGACAGTAATTTTTCTAAGGTTAATTAGAATTTAGAATTTTATTAGAGGTTAATTCAGAATTTCATACAAAAAATCATTTGGTGTCCTCATCATATACACACTATCACAAAATCATTTGTTAAATTACACAATACTAATGGCTATTACAGTCCCTTACCTACGTCAACATACACATATATATATATATATATATATAGATTCTTTATTGCACTTTTAAAAAAAAAACAATACATTTCACATTATTGTAATTAAGTGAACAACGGTGGACTTATCTCTAAAAGAGATTTATATATTATATATAACGTATATTATAATATTAGTTTTCTATTACAAATTTTCGCATTATATTGCGATACGCCGAGCACTTTCCACATTAAAAGCCTTTATTTCATAGTAGACAAGCAAGCTATTATTAACACCGTACGCGGTATTGTCTTCGTTTCGTATTATTTACTAGGTAACATAATACGGCTCTTGTAAACGGATGTTTCGGGTTTAGCTGCCTTTAATAATAATGTTAGCGATAAACCGTACGTGTAAAGCCTACGAACGGTTTTATTTGTATTTCTATAGCCCAGCTTATGATCATCCACATTTGCGAGTGAGATTCCAAGCATCCGAATGGTGATAAAACAATTTTGTTTTACGTATATTTAATCGTATTGTAATTATTTTTGATTACGATATTTTTTTATGTAGATATCTATAAGATGATATATATTGAGCTATAAAATATAATTACTTGATAAGACAAAGCGCGCATTGAGTTCTACACGGAAACACAGCAAGTAAAATATATTTGAAATGGCCGGAAATCGAGAACGGAGATTTTTAACACAAAGTTCTCTCTACCGACTCTATTAAATACCGGAGATGCGAGAAAATATTTAAGCAGTATAAAAATAGGCTTTGCTAAAGCGTAGCCTGTTAATTTTTATGTAATTACAATGAATTAAAATATAATGAAAATATTATAGGAAATTATACAAAATAACGTACATTATAATGAGCCTACTAGTCATTTTCCTATAGCGTATATTGAAATTAACGATAACGGGTAAATAGAGCTTAATTAACTCTTTTAATAAAGAGTTAGCTTGAAGGTGTATTACACGTTCGCTTAGAATGGTTTGGTTTTCTATATAAATATACTCTACGTGAAACACGTATGATAAAATAATTAATGTTCTATTGTAGATAGATGTATACATTATTTTATTTAAAACTCATAGAATATATATCTAAATTATAATAAAATAGTAAACAAATGTCTGTACAGCAAAAAAGTTAAAAAAAGTTTTAAGAACAATATTAGATTCTGAATTTTTAAACTGATTTTTTAAACTTTATGCTTTTTTTTATTTGTTTGGTCGCCTACGTCTTAGTAGTTACGAGACGAATTTGAATGGTTCTTTTATATCGTTTTAAAATAAGGAGAGGACTTATTATATAATTGATTTCGAAGAGTGGAGACCTGATGTAAAACCGTAACAAAACAGCTTAACTATAAAAAATAAAGGAGTGGCAGCTTAAAAGCTTGTTAAGCGTGATGAACATTATCCGTTGCCATATAAAATTGAACATCTGAAACATCTCACGAAAAACCATATATGTCCAGCAAACTATAAGAAATAAGTAAACAGCATTAGTAAAAGTTGTTATATTTCAATCGTTCACATTTTTTCGCTCCAGTTGAACAAAGCGGGGCGTTGAGTTCTGGCATCCAATAACAAATGTCTCAAATCAAAACTTATATAGATAAAAGAGAGGGGGAGGTACTTTAAAAATGAATATCTGATACGCAAAAATAATTATTAGGGAGAAAAAAGTGGGGATGTATAGAACATAAAGATTATCTTAAACTGGTAAAAAAATAAAGAATAACTTAAACTGGTTGGTGACTGTAATGGATTTTATAGTAGTATAACTGTAGGGTTTGGTATTTAATTCTTGTTTCTTAAAGCTAGACATGATATAACAATCATCTTCTTCTTCTTTTTCTTCTTCTCACTCTTTTCTTATGCTCCCCATGCTTTTTTATTAACTAATCATTAGTTTTTTATTAAATATATTATATACTAGCCACCCGCTCGCAACTTCGCATGCGTAAACTAAATGACTAAAGTATTTCATTTTTTCACCTGCCTGCGTTCTCAACTAATTACATACATTTCTTAAATTTATAATTTCAATGATTGCTACTTTTTGTTTATGAACGATTGAAATGAAATAATCACTAAATGTTAAGGGTAGTTTACCAAAATACAATAGTCAAAATTGCATTTAAATCGGTTAAGCCATTTCTGAGATTAGCGTGCACAAACAAACAGATAAACAGAAAATAAAATAAAAAGTCATTATTTTTGGTTCTATTATATTTATAAATGCCCCTAATATTATATATTTTCATATATGTTTCATGTACAGACAGCGATCAGTGACATTTTTATTATATGTATAGATATCACATTATTTTATATATTATGTAAGTCACATTGTACTGGTGGCGAAGTCATAGTAGCAATTGGCTGATAGTAAACTCGTTTCTATAATATTAAAAATATATATCTATATTATAAAAGTCATTCTTTCATATCAAAAATCAATGTTAAACAATTTTGAGACTATACATACCGCCGTATTGAATTGGACGAATACTTGATGTCGAAAAGTACAAAAAAAACAATATAACATTTTGAAAAAGACATATTTAGATAACGTATAAATTTTTTTGAACCCGCGGAATATAAACCCGCGCTTCTTGAAAATCTTTAAATAAAATTACTAAAATATTTTCTCTCAACCTTCTTTTACCGACCGTGCTTATTTATATTCAACAATAGATGATGTCAATTGTGTATGACAAAAGTACTCTGCGTAATAATGGTCTGCGTAAAAGATATAATTAGAGGGAAACAGAGATTTGTTTGCATTATATAAGAAAACCGAACGTGGGACGGGGATGAGGACGCGGGACGCGAGTGTGATTACTGTATGTGAAATGTTTTGTTATAATCTGCGAGGCGCAGCTGCTGCGTCTCACGATATTCATATTTTTAATTTCACGCTTCTCTGAATAAAAGGCAATTCTAGTTTTGGCCTTATGAACTTTATGGTAGGGTTGGTTTCAAGTAAAAGTATAATTGTGTGTTTTTTATTTAAGAAAATATACAGTTTATGTTACACTACTTGGCGCCAACAACGTCTAGAGCACTTTTAGAGCACTTTTGATCTCTTGATATACTATTTCCATCTAATCTACGCTATATCAATTATTTTTATTTTTTTTTTGTATTTTATTAAGATTACGAACGGTTGTTACATTATTAATATATAAATGAAGTAAATTTGTCTTAAAACTAATACAATTAATGTAATACCACTTAAAGGTAAACATTACATGCAAAAGAGAAATAAAAAAAGGCAAAGTTAACACAATAATGGCAAAACACAATATAATGTCAATATCTAGCGTAGATTCAATTTTAAAACCTAAAAATCTCCTTTTCGCACGAATGTCGTGTCTTTATACTTTCCAAGTACATAAGGACAGTACAAGTGCATGTAAGTTATATGGAAAATTTCAGTTTTCGATGCGTTGTCTGTCAGTCAATCATGACTAACATATGAGTTTTACATGTTCTAAGAAACTACAAGGAATATTAAGTAAGTATAAAAAAATAAGGACACAAATTCAAATAATTAATATTACAAGAAATAATTGTTAAAAAATAATATGCAAAACAATTATAAATTAAAATTAATAATCGCGCAGAGTAACGTTAGCGATGCTTCCAAGTTGGTAGTCGACGGCAAAAAGACACGGTGGTAATTCTGTTCGTCCTTATATTACTTCTTTGTAGTCTATCGGTTTTGATTTAAAATAATATATATGTATATATATATAAAAAAAATGAGAATACATAATACATAATTACATAACAGTACCTTAGTTTAACCGCTGTTTTTATGTGTTTTCATTAATTTCTGTGAAAAAAATCTAACAAAGCTTTTCTGGAGGGTAATAAAAATATGTATGCGCTTTTAAACTTTTCATATTGTGCAAACCCTTCGCGTATCAATATTGGCCGTTTCATATGTAAATAATAAAATTTCAAATTCCCGCACGCTTGTTTATTAGGCTCGCCGGCACCTTATTTGTTTAATAAAGCAACGAACACCGTGTTTATATATATATATAAATTATAAATTACCTTTAATTTAGGTGAACGGTCCTGAAAATACGATGATGTAAAGTTTTCATCAAGGCTTAATAAACGTGGTGGCGGGAGGCGCCTGCCCACCTATCAAGCTGTGTACCTACTTGTTATGAAAATTGATGCTCAAGCTAATCTCATAGAATGCCTTTGAAGAGAATTTCTGTTTCCTGGCCTCTTTAATAACGTTCATGTGAAGATTTATGTTGTTAGGAACATAATAGTTTTTAATTAAATTTTCCTATTAATACTAATTTCTGCAATCATATTAATATTTATAAATATTCAATTATTGTTATGATTAAAAGGCTACAGTGGAAAATAGATTTTTTATATTCTGAAATATGTTATGAAATGCCACTAGAACATCACTAAATTGACACGTTAGTATTTATGACATATATTTATTGTCATATATTATTGTTTAATATATACTTAAGGAAAAGTAATTCAGAATAAACGCTACTGCTACATCATTAATGATAGACATGTATCTCTGTCGCAAAACTGCGCCTGTGGGATTTGTATGTAATAAAAATTCCGGCACGCGTTTTACTAGTACGATGTCGGAAAAGTAATCCGCGAAGATATACGGGCTGTACCTACTGGTTCCGCATTTATAACGGAGAAATCTCCATTTCACTTTGACTACCAGCCGTTGCGAAAGCCACTGAGTCCCTCGAGTCTCGTCTAGAGGCGACACTCATAAAAATTCGCCGTGCAGAAGTTTCGTGCTAACGTGTTACAGCGTGGCGTGGTGTACTAAGTAGCGGAAATTTTGTCACTATAATATCATTTTAAAAGTCTCTTACTTGAGAAGGCACGTAAGCTATACATACGGTCTCCATACGGACCGTCTATTATGGAATCAGTAATCCTACTTCGAACTTGGAAATTATGTTCCGATAAAATGTCGTTTATGAAATATAATTTATGTACCTATTATAAATTATTGTAACAGCGTTTTTTTGTATTTATTTGTGAAATACTTAATATATGTATAGTGTGTACAGCGTCTGAATGTATTGGCGATGGTTGTGGGTTCGATTCCCACTTTGGGAAATGATTATATATAAATTATTTTCGGTGTTCAGTTTCGCTACTCCACAAACAATATCTTGGATTAGGCGGAAAGTGGAGAACCGACTGTCTTAGCACAAGGCTATATCTGAAGTACCTATGGCTGGCTATGCAGAAAAATGAAAGAAGCTGTAATAGAAAACTCATTTATATAAAGTTTTTTATAAGAAATACGTAAATATATTTTCTTGTTATCTTTAGCTGTAGATTTTTTTTACTTTTATTGAAAATCGTTTTATTTTACTAAATGTGCCGATTTATTTCACTTTTCTGTGCGAATTTAATCGGCTGGTTGTTAGTTCGTGGATGCGTTTTGTAAGCACTTTTGCACTAGAGCTATATGAATAAAAGAATTCTGCAGCCAAAATTCAAAATTCAATAGTTGATTTATTCCGAAGCACATAATCAAATACTATTGTATTTACATACGAGTAGACTATAGTGAACTAGCATTGTATAATTAGTCGCAAGTCCTGTGATTTCCTGTCCTGTTTGAGAATAATATTTGCATGTCCGTTTATTTCGACAAAAAAAAGTCGAAGTATAACGTAAGTGTACATTGAGTTTTCTCTAATCATCCTGTTATGCGAGAAAATGCGTAAAGATGTAAAAATAAATTGTTTTATAAATGACTTATATTCATTTTAAACCGTAAAATATATATATTTTTTATAATTTATGTAATATCTTATCAGCTTAGCTTATTCTCTGTATATGCAAAATACCTGCTCTTAATGACTGCAGTTAATGAGTTCTTGTAGGAAGCCGCCGTTATAGAACGAAGTAGATATAGCTTTATGAAATATAACAGGTAACTTGTATAGAGGGTTAGTGCCTTCTTGGCGCAGGAAATGAGGGGTATTCTTACTTATTCTTCGGACAGACGCTATAAAAAGCTGTTCTAATTGCTGCGCTAATACCACTTAAAATTGAAAAATATTATTGAAAATATAATATAATAATTTGTTGAAAACATTATAAAAGAAATTGTTGAAATAAAATTCTACTGCTAGTTGCAAATTATTTTAGTCGTAATATTAAGTTTCATACGTAAAGTAATCATTCAAAACGTAAATTTTAAAAAAATATTGTAATGCAACTGTGAACTAATTTGAAAAATTAAATCGCAAGTAATTATTTATCTATAATAGTGCTATTTTATTGTAATATGGATAGTTTTAAACGAGCCGAATTGTTTTAATTTGCCTGTTCCATTCGGAATGACGGTACAGTGCAGTGGCCGGTCTGGCGCAGTAGCGCTATTGTAGCCTTAATGCGCTGCGGTTTGGATACGTTCCACATACGGAGGTCAAAAGTGGGCTCTCGCTGGTGTTGCTGTTCAAATTGTTTTTAACTGACAAACTTACACGGTACGGTTAGCTCGGTGCGATATAATGCATATATGTGTCATTGAATATATTCTAATTCCAAAGTTAATACTAAGCATCTTTAAGTGTAATAATTTTAAATTATAGTATTAAATATGCATTATTTTATGTTTCTTTATAGATTTTCAAATATATAATTGTTATAAATATAAATATAAAAAGAGCTTTTGCTACTATAGAGACTAGGCGGCTCAAACATAATTGGCGTTCACTGTTGTCTCGAAAATACGAAGAAAGCGTATTATTACTTGATTGAAATGATATTATGTTCATTGAATACACTTTTATATTCTAATTACTTGAATACATTGTAAACAAATAATATATATTTGCGTCAATACAAACAAAAATATATATACATAGATATATTATTTACTTAGCTTTTTACCCACATTTGCGCATCATAGCAATAATCGTTAGCGTTGTAAACACTGTCCTTTTTCAGTTAAAGCTTAGCCAAATACTGTTTTAGAGAACATTAAAATAATGCAAGTGTGAAAATACGAGCAATAAATAATCTTGTTCATAAAAAAGTTGCTGATTCGTAATTTGTTTCTGTGACAGTATTTGATAGTAAAATATTCAAATATTCTGTCAGAACACTTGAGCCCCAAGCTTTGGTCGACATTTCAAAATGGAAATAGACCTGTTCATGCCTACAAGGGGAATCGTATTCGACATTTGGCTCGAAATGATGATGCAAATTCACGAAAATGTCACAGTGTTTGTGGTAAAATACTAATCTATTATTATAAAGTCGACTGACGTATGTGAATTTGTTGTGGTATTCATTTTTGGCTATTCAACTCATTAATCAATTTATATTTGTTTATAAAAAATATATATAAGTCGAAAGGTATTAAAAATATCTTATTTTAAATCTAAAAAAATGCATGGTATGAAAGAATATTTGATATACATCTATTCTTATGTATATCACAAATTAGTTATTACAAAATTTTCTTCTATCCGAGAATAACTACTAAACTAAATAAATAAAACGTGAAACTGAGACCTGAAACGTGAAACTGAGATATGAAACGTGAAACTGAGATATGAAACGTGAAACTAAGACGTGATAACTACGAACACTGTTACTAAAGGTATAAATATATTTGTAGGATATAAATATATTTGTGTAAATTTCTGTAAATCTGTATCCATTGTTAATTCAGATTCTATTACTCAAGTTATAGTTTCTACGTCTAGTTGGAACTCTACTTGAATTGTTAAATTCCATTTCTGTAAAGCTATTCTGTTCTACTGCCGTCCCTACTTCGTAACTGGAAATTAATAATGTATGCTTAGAGACTGTATAGTCGCCTTATTAAGCATCAAGCTGGGTCGACAGGTGAGCCATGCGGAGCTCTACAATGACTAATTTAACTATTACACAGATGACTGAGACTGATGGAAGGGTCAAGTAGGGGTCGAAGGGAATTGTAACCATATTTCATAAATATTTGAACAACTTGCCTAAAATAGAATTGTCTAAATTAATTTTGGTTTCGTATAATTATCAATAGTATTTGCAATTTGTATTTTGGTATGTGCGTTATATATAAAAAGTATCACTCATTATAATAAAACAAAATCTTGTATGCGTCAATTGTTGTAATTTTATTGAATATTAATAACAGTAAGTTATGAATTTTATTTAAGTTTAATACATTTTAATTTCATTCACAACGATAATTAGTTTCCAGAGTAAATAATTTGTCTTATATATCCAATAAGGAAGCGTGAGTGAGTCCTCAGCGATGTTGGTGCTAACGTATACAAGCGTTTATTGCTCCGATTTCGAGAATATATTAATATTGAAAAAAAAAGTCTTTGATCAACGCATGCATTTAAATCTTATAAATATTAAATTTTTTCCAATATAATCACAAGGTTTCAGTTTTATGTTTTTTTTCTATTTTCAATATAACATTCATCTTTTATATTTTATATATTTTGGAATTTAATACAGAAATTTACATGTCAAATTTCGTTAAGATTAGACATTTTCTTATAAGTTTATTGAAAGTCGATTTTAAATAGATTACAGATGTTTAATACGTACTGTATATATTATTCATGTGCACATTCAAGATAAATATTTCATAATTAAATTGAGATAAGCATCAAAAGCAAAGACTATGTAAAAGCTTTTGAGTTAAAATTAAACAAAAGCTTTTGAGGTTTGCTTCAAAGTTGAATAATATTTTATTTCAAAGGACTATATAAGCGGATATGAATGTTTTTAAAATTATTACAGCATATTCAAAGTGTTTTTATTATTAAAAAGCCTTGACTACAAATCTCGGTGTTTATACATTTCTTTGTATAAAAACACAAAGCTTGGTCTATTTAAACATTTGTATAGTATTTTCACTTAGAAGTTAAACAGAAATTATTTTCTATGGTTCTTTAAAGTATTTCAGCCTTGTCTCGTTTAATAACCTGTTATGAGCCGGCTTCAAATATTGTTCTTATTTTTTATCTATTCACTCTTCATACTTTTTATTCTACATGATTGATTGAATACAAAATATACCTTTTAAGTATTTTAGATACTATTCGGTTAGTGATATCGTTCGTGGTTATAATATTTTACGTTATATTAATTTGATAATTGTAAAATATTCATTTATATGCTCATTAAGCCTCAAAAGGATTATATTAAACCACACAGCTCAAAATAATTTTATTACGATAATCATATGGGTATGCTTTTTATATCCCAATCAATTAGTTGATGACGAAGTACTGCAGTTGGGAAAAGTTTGACTGATTGAGATTATTGTATGTTCAAATCTCAATAAGGAAATATGTTTTAGAACCCGTCGGGTTTAGAACCTGTCGGGTTCTAAAAATGTATTTTCGAATAGCAAAATTATACGCGATTAATCCGGTTAAAACAGTTTCATTTCAAAATGTGTAATAATCGTGAAAATCAAAGAACTTATTAAGGAATTATGTATTTTCAATTCATACGTGGCATTTTCAGTTCATACGTGGCATAAGTATATGTAAAAAACCATGTCATATAACGATTATTGTAAAACAATCATTAAGTATTAGTAGCGCTATAAGTGGAGTAAAATTTAAAAATCCATAACGTTACAAAGTGTCTTTAATTTATTTCTAAAATGCTTGTCTGTGATTTCGAATTTTAGTATGTTTATATAAATGTTTGTTTTGCACCTAACTCTCAACATAATTCGTAATAATAAGATCTTTGATTTTTGCGATTGCTACACATTTTGATATGAAACTATTTTTAACTGGAACCGGTCGTATAGCTTCGACGTTTCGGTCATGTAAGTATAGTCTACCTGTAAAGTGTTCGAAATGTCGGATTTCTAAAATGTATTTTAGAATACCAAAAATATACGCGATTAATCCGGTTAAAAATAATTTCATTACAATTCGAACGTGACAGAAAATCATATTTTTCTTTAATCATTGTTACAGATCATATTTCTATCATTATAATATTCGAATGTATTGAGAGATAGCTTATTTATCCTATTTATATAATTTTATTATAAGAGCGAATTGTGTTATTACGTATTTTCAGACTATCACAAGGATTTATAAGTATTCTTCAAAAATTAGCTTCAAAAGCCTTAACTGCAATTTCGCTATGTGAAAGCAGCCTATAAGCATTATCTTTTAATCTGCTAAGAACAAAACGGGCAGAAGCGGACATGAGGAAAGCCTAATGTGACGGTTCTATTTTCTTGTCACGTTTTTTCGGCGTTTAAGCGTCTCTCTAACAAATGGCTCGGAATGTAAGTACATTGACAATATAGCAGAAAGTTTCAAGACGTAAAATACATTTTTTGTAATGAGAAAAAATTGTGTATAATGCTCTCGAAGCACAATTTTATAACATGATTAATAATTATTGATATACTTTTTTGGGATAGCTTGCTGGAAGCATAAATACATGAAGAAATAACTTTACTTTGTAACTTATAAAGAGTCCCCTTTAAAAAACCTTACGCCACAGCTTATGAATTCGGAGAGGGATTTAACATTAATTTCTGTCTCATCCCCGATCCTTGTTCCTATTTTGCAAGGGACTGTAGTTTTACACAACTTTGGAAGAAACCTCGAAAATTGCAATCACGCAAATTGAAAATTAATGGAGCTCGAAATCCAATTTCGTATTAAAGCTTTCTGGTACGCAATATGCTCCTTCGTGCTGATCATGTTTTCTATTGAAAAATATATTTGATTTTATATTTATGCGCAACAGGGATTTATATACACATATATTCAAATTCGTCCTTTATAAATATAAAAAAAATATTTAATATATTTAGTACTAGTTTATATGTACTGCCTGCAACTTCATTTGTGTGGACTTAATGACCTTTCCACACTTATTCTATTCATCACGTTATGTAATTTTAGCTACGATGACATTTCTTTATTTCTTTCTAGAAACCTACTAGTAGCTTCGCCCGCTTGAACTTTACCTGTTTCGTAATTCCGGCGGCCTTCTCGTAAAACAATGAATTTCCTGAAAGAGACTTAAAAAAAATGGGAGAGTAAAGTAGCCTATGTTCATCCCATGGCCCTCAAGTATATCTATACAAAGTTTTATCACAATCGGTTCAGCTGTTTTGCCGTGATGACGTCACAGACAGACAGAGTTACTTTCGTATTTATAATGTTAGTATGGATAGTTTAGATAGAATATTATGGTTAAATTCACAAGACGTTTCAGATATTCAATTTTTATATGTCAACGAAAAATGCTGGTCACGCTAAAAAACTATTCCGTTCCGTTTTCATTGCGGTATTTCTTTTAATTTAGCTGGACTATTACGGTTCATCATCAGATGGTCCAGTCTTCAAAATCAATTATAGCAAAGCTATTACTATAAACATTCCGCTTTTACTATTTTATTATAGTATAGATTTAGTCACTGTCAGTATAGTACATTCACAACAAAACTATTTCCTAAACTGCGTTTTAGTTAATTTATCTATTTAGTCAACCGTAACATTCAATCTGTGCGTCCGACCAATCCTGTTCACGTTAGCCTATACCTAGTCTCTAACAATCTCTGTTACAAAATCGATTTTATTATCGAAGCGCCGTTAGCAAATTTTAACTAGAATAATTAGTTAGACAGAGTTTAATCATGGTATAAAGTTTTCCTCTTATATTTTTTAACATAAAGATGATTTTTTTTAATATAAAGATGAAATAAAAACTTGTAACAAGACTTCAATTATATATTTTCCGACGAAGCTCACACAGGCCACAGGCCGGCAAAAATACGAAATTACCATAGACGTTTAGTCGAGTGGGTCTGGTATCTTTAGGTTTCTGCATGACGACAATGTTTAATGTTATGTTCTTTTTATGATATTGCTAATATGGTGATCATCATCAACGATATCAATAGTTTAAGGCTATAATATTTTTATTGATTATTTAATAAAATAAATAAGTAACAAGCAATCCGCGTTCCAAACTGACTGACGGATATGTCAAAGTAAATATTGCCTATTAAAATAATGCATTACCATTAACTAATCCCCAACCCAATTTGGTACAATCTGTAATAACGTTTTTATATATATTATTTTAGATTTTATTAAGATTTATATTTATTTAAAAAATATAGCATAATAAGTATATCTATATACCATCATCATTAATCATTAAGCTAACCTTCTTCCTCACATCAATCTCAGCATTAACCAGGGTCTGGATTCCAACTTAACCTTCTCCAATTCACACGATCTTCAACATCCTCAGTGTTATTACTGAGTCCAAAGGACTCTGCTGCACATCATCCAGCCATCGCTCTTGGGCGTCCGAGAGGTGTAACTTAGGGACACATATATCAAGGCATATTTTCCTAGGCCTGCCCGCAACGGAGTCATACCCCGTCCCGTACACCAAGACTACCTCGATGGAATGTATTACATATGCGGTCAGCCCGCGTAATGCCACCATCCACCTTAGCATCTTTATCTTCGTGACGTAAAGTCCTGAGTGTGCCGAGACTGTGCTGGCCAACATTTGTTTACGTATAAAAGAACCTGTCGGATTATGATCTTTTTCATTATTCCCTTGAGATTGGGCGGTATTTTGCTGTCATAGACCTAACCATTGACCTCACGCGACTTGGACCAAGCATCACTTATTCGGACTTGGACATCGTGGTCAATGCTTAAGGACTCATGCATAATATATATATACTTAAACTTTTCCGACTTAACGGCTGGTTCAGAACCTCTATGGATAGTGCTAGAGTCACTAAGCTAATATTATATTTATTTAATGAATTTAATTAAAAAAGGATATTGTGATTATTATAAAATTAATCATAACACATTACACACAATGAATTAAAAATTGATTTTTTATAGAAAAGACAAGGCAAACGAGTGTTTGGGTTACTTATAGTGAGTGGAGCTACAGGTGCGTTGTCAGCCTTTGACGTCAAGAAAGACGCGCCTTTACCCATGTCGTATCGACCTAAACACACTGCCGCTGGTAGACCATTCCACAGTTGTGTACCTGTAAGGAAGTTCCTATAAAACTCACAGTAGTATAGTGCCACGTATCCAGATGGTAAGGATGATATTAAAGCCTATTACGTATATTGTGCACCATTAATTTCAAGAAAATATATAAAACAATTTAATAAATTCTCTAAACTAAATATTAATTATTTAATAAAATTATTAATTTAGATTTATTTTCGATTATTTTATCATAATTTGTTGTTTCACACCACGCATGTAAGGGACAGACAGTTTTACATTTACTGTAAAACAGACGTGTTTGTTCGCAGATATACTTTTCTACAATTTTATCAACGCATGAAAGAAGTGTAATAGGATGAAAGAGGGGTTTACTCTTCTTATATATTGGTCTAACACAGCCTTTTTTCAGTTCATCAGGATACAAGCCGGTCTTCACACTTTAGATTTATAAGATTCGCTATTTCATAGTAGACACTTCGATACCATCTTAACCTGGGAGCTTATTCGAATTGAGGCTGTTAATTATTTTATATATTTTGTCACAAGTAGCCTTTTTAAAAAGTATACTGGCATTCAACGTCTTAGAGTAGGAATTTTCATTAAGAATTTTAAGACTGCATTTAGGAGTTATATCCTTAACTGCTCTACCAAACCCGGAAGCAAAGTTATCAGCAATCTCTTTAGAGGTAAAACCCTGCGCTTCAAAAGCTTTGGATATCGATGCATCGATATACAAAGTCACACGTATACTTATTAATACACATATATATTTGATTAAGTATGTAATAAACTTTCTTCACGTTATTAATATTATTGTTTATTTTATTATAGTAATATTTATTTCTTTTATTTATCACGACTTTATACAATTTATTCCCAGTATTGTTGAATTGTGGTCTTACTTTCGGACTGAAACTTTTTGTTCATTTATTAAATAATAGGTCACGTTTCTCACATAAACGAGTAACGTTATCATCAAGGTACACTATATCGTTCATTATGCCTATTTTTATTAACAGTTTTAGTATACGTTGCCGATTTAATTGCATTTTGAAAATCATAGTTAATAAATAAATAAATATCATCTGGCAATGTCATGTTATTAGTGTTATTCCAATTAATCTTAGCTAATTGTTTTTTATTAACATTCTGCTTATGCGTAAACGTCGTTTTATTGATGCAAGTCAATGTGACGCCACGGTGATCGGCCAGTACAGTATCTAACATCGCCGTATACGTAAAGTGGTAAATCGTAAAAATATATTTACTATACCGTATTTAGTAACAATATCCAGTTTACATTCAATTCTAGGATAGTCCGATATTCGACAAGTCAGTCCGTACTTGCTGAGTGCTTCCAGATATGCGTCTCTATGCAATGTAGATGATTTAAGGTCTATAGTAGTGTCGCCAATCTATAGTAGAGTTAAATGTTGAAGTGCACGTACCAAGCTCCTAAATAAAAATGTGTAAATGTTAATAGAAGGAGGTCTATAAACTACGCAACGTCTTGAGATGCATTTAATTTCATTTTCAAACATTACGGTTCTGAAAGGTGTAACAGTTAATTTAAAGTGATTTTTTATAGAGATTATAATACTACCACCGCGCTTATCACTTCGCAGTTTTGGTGACATATTATAACCAGGAATGTATATATGGTAGGTAGAAGTTAAAAAAGAAATACATTATTGAAACAAACAGACACTCACGATCGCGTGTAACGTTAGAATGATATAAGGATTTATATATCTATATATAAGGAGAATAAAGGATTTATGTTTAAAAAATAGGTAAACACTATCATAAAAGGATGCATTATTCCAATAGGTATAGGTACAGATCATACATTTGTATATATATATATATATATTTGCAGCTTCACGCTTTTTCTCGCAGGGTTGTCAGAAAGACCACAGTTTCTCTCATGACACCAGTGTTAAGACATTAATTTCTCTATTTAAGAATTAATTTTAGAGCATAAAAAACAATTTAGCTAAATACACTTGTACGTTAAGGTAATTTACCTATAATATCTCTCCTAGCCCATTTTGTTCTTGTACAGTCAATGTTTTTCTTGTATTAGGAAAGGCACGTGACCAGAATAAGTAGTCCCCACTATTAGTATCCATACATTTGCAAAATAGGCAACGTAGCGGCCTACTTTATGTAAAGAGCCTACATTAGCTTAGATACCATCGGGGATGTATGTAACATAATAATTCTGAGATGTAAGAAAATACACGACTCTTGTTGGATGTATATTGTGTAGTTAATTAGGGCAAAGGATTTTAAAGAGTATTATTTGGAGTGAACAGTTGTGTACATATTTAAAAATAATAAAATACCTTTTTGTGACTATGAAGGAAATCTTTAGACCCTTTGGATGAAGAAGTATAAAATATATTACATTCAAAGCTGTTATGGAAAAAGAATGCAGAAAGCCGATATTCTTCTATTTTATTATAATGCTTACACCACTCGCAATGTCTCGGATTCGGGCGAAATTTGGAGAACGGAGTGTCTTGACACTATGTTCTCTCTGTCTGTAATGCTTTGCGGTAAAAAACGTGCAGTTGTATAAAAATGTTTTAAGAATACACTATATATACACAGCCATGCGTTTCACTTTCATTTCTTATTTCACGTTGTTAAGCAATGCGTACTTTAGGTGTCAACGGATTTATTAGTAAGCGTAAATATGTAGTGTGAGTATAAATCTAATTAATATGTATTGCATACCAAGTCTGATTAAACTATTTTTAATTTTTCATAGAGAAGGTAAAATCAAATTAATTCATTAATTAACTATGGCTTTCTTTATATGTTAACAATATAATTAGGAATACTTATGACATCTTGTTAAATTCCGTGACTCAACACGCAATGTCTTGAATTCGGAAAGTGGAGAATAGAGTATCTCTAAACTCTAGGTTCTCACTGACTACCCTGCTGAAAAAAGAATAACGTATGATTTAAAAATTTGTTATTAAATCAAATTATAAAAAAAAATATCATGAGGCATCGTGGTGCAGAGGGACTGACTGTTCAAACGATGGTTGTGGGTGCGATCTGCATTCTAAAAATATATACATATCTTCGTAATATACCTACTACTACTACAACTATTTTTTATTTTTTTATGTTTGTAAAAAAAAATAAGATAAAAAATAATACCGAGAATAGAGAGAGTAGTAGCGACATATATATGCCATGTACACACATGTATAATATTGAATTTGATTTACTGTTAGGACTATTATTATTGTAACTGAAAGTAATGAGTTTAAGTTACATAGCATATACAAAGCGCGGCGTTGAGTTCCGCCACTCAACACGCGATTTTGCGAATTTGGGCGGAAAGTGGAGAATGGAGTGTCTTGACACTAGGTTCTTTATTACTACCATGCTATGCGAGGGAAACGTGAAACTGTAAAAAAATAACACAAACTCTAATAAAATTAGTGTACAATACTTGTATCACCACGTAGTTCAAAATATATATAAAAATAGATATCACATTTATACGGGTTATTTGATCTAAACGTATGAAGGTTTTGTTTGAGAGGTACGAAATTCAATCAGTCAAAGTCAACAGTATATCATCCTATTTTGAATGTATTTTATTTTTCATCGAATATCCTGTAAGTCAATAATAACTAAAAAATGAAAATGTCCGCTGTGTTAATCTAATATCGTACTTGTAAAATTATATTTTGATTTGAAATCTTCATAAAGTATTGTTTTTATTTCTTTCGTTGTATTCTTTATTGTACTTAAAAATACATAGATGGTGTAGGGTTCGATTCCTACTCGAGGGAACGATTATATTTAAATTATTTCTCCGATCAAGTGACAAGACGAATAGTGGAGTTGAGTTCCGCCACTCAACACGCAATTTATTGGATTTGGGCGGGAAGCAGAGAGTGGAGTCTCCTAACATTAGATCCTCTCTATCATGTTAAACTTGAAAGCAGATGCCTTTTTAATAGGGATTTAAGGGTACTAATGGATATTCTGCACAATGCACAGATGTGAAATATGAAATATAGCCTATATTCATGTAAATAAAGCTTTTCCAAAGTTGTGATGTAGGACTATCTTTAAATTTAGACATATTATATGACATATGCTAGAAAATTTTAGTCTATGTCTACAACTTAATATAAATATCTTATAACTTTGTTTTATTGACAATTATTATTGCAAATTTCTAAATAAAGTTAGATGATTTTCTATTATTTTAAAACAAGTAAATTAAATATTTTTTTGGAATAGTGATAAACTCTCATTGCAAATTCCGTTAAACGTACAATTTGAACAATAAGATATAATATAAAGGTTCATTTCAAGACACAACACAGTGTAAAGAAATAATAGACCATAAATGCTCATAAAAGTCAAGTTTTGATTGAACTCGCCTACAATATAACTAAAAAATTGTAGCTAAATGATCGAACGCTAAAATATTTGCCGCAATCAGAAAATTCGACATAGTCCGGATTGTCTTCCTTTTAAAGAGTGAAATACTGTTTCAGCTGCAATATAAAACCAGCAAATTTAAATTTTCATCAAGACTCGTTATTAAACGTTCCTGACTGGTGTGATTTATAATTGAATAATGGTGTCTATTAAACGCTTTGTTAGACTGGATTATTTTACTAGTTTATACTACTTTTTTTAATATATTAGATTATGATATAATTATATTAATGAAATTAAGGAAAATCTTTCAACCTTTCTATGAAGATGAATAATAGAACCTTCAAATAAAATATCACATACACTACCAAAAACGTATAACAAACAGACATACACGGCTACTGAGGCAATGGGTAATTTATGCGTCAACGGGGGTACCAATATAACTTAATATGCTGATATTGTTTAATGTTTCTAAGTTCATTGCTGGCTACGTAGATAAGGTATATAAAGTGAAATAATGTTTATGCAAATGTAGTATTTACATGTAATTGTAAACGAAATAATATGCATATTTTAATAATTATGTGATTGTAAATAGTATTTCGATTCAATTGTGAATTATTTTAAACAAAACACTATCCAAAAAGACTATTCCTTTATTGAAATTTTTATTTATTAAATAGGAACAAACGTTATTTGGCAAAGTATCTTTATTTCCATCATCATTATATTTTATGTCAGTGATTAGCAACTGGCTATAATTTTCTTTGTGAAAACGGCATTGAAATGAAAATGTTTGATAAGAATTCATAATTTGAATGTAAAAGTTTTGGGGTTAATATAAGTGAAAATTAGGGTGTTTCAAGCATACTTTATTATTAAAAATTCTAAGTCAAAGTCGTAATTCTACTTCAAGTTTTTATTTATATTTCTTATAATGTAATACTTTATATATATAGATATATATTTCAAGACACATCGTTCTTCATTTTCCGCCCGAATTCGAGATATTGCGTGTTAAATGACGAAATAAAAGTAGCTTAAATTTTATCATTCTTCATAGTGGAAATCGGAGCCACAACCATCCTCGTTTACAGTCAGACGCTGTCACGTTGCTCCATGATGACCACCATGATATACTACTATACTATAATATAGTAGTAGTGGCTATATAGATGGATATACAGAATATATTTGTATATATATATCCTTAAATAGGACCCATTTGAATTTATCTCTATCATTCGGCGGCTATTGAAGAACTAAATATCTATTTTCAAAACTCGTATTAACAGTAATTTGAGCTTATCCACGTAATATAGTAAAAAAATAAAAAGTACAATCCTGCTTCTCATTCAAAACAATCGACACAGTGATTAATGTAGGTATTATGTTACAGCCGAAGTAATGTTCTCAAATTAGACAAAGGCATAAATAATACATAATGAACCACATTTACGTCTATTTTATATAATATATTGAAAGATTTAAATATGATAGTGAAACAAGTATATAAGATTATAATATGTGTTAAATTTCTTTTGGCATAACTGAAATAATATAATAGTGTGATATTGTATATGTATCATATATAATAAAAAAATATCTTGATATACTTACAGATATATCGTGGAAAATGAAGCTTATATTAATTTTCAATTAAAATATATAATTAGAAATAATAACTAAATTATATAAGTAACAAAATCTGTCTAGTAAACAAACAGGGGATGAGGGTATTTTTGCAATTATCAAGCCGAGTCAATTGGCCGTCCCGTCTTTAATTAGTACAACGCAGATTGTCTGTCATTTTTGCTCTTGTATTCGTATTTATAAAATGCAACGTCTGCCTATCCTCTTACAGTTCCACAGTTCTATTAAATGAGCCTTGTCGAAAGCACTTAAAGTGAAAATTTAGTGAGATAATATTTTATAAGATTAATGATATCCACTTAAAAATGTATTAAAGTAGAAGAAGTAAATATAACGAGATCATTGTTGCGTAGTGGTACAGCATCTGACTGTTAACGGGATGGTTGTTGGTTCAATCTTCAGTGGGTGGACTTAAAATGCGGCGTTGAGTTCTGTCATTTAATTATGACCTCTAGGTCTTCTCTAGAACATATTTTTCTCTCTACTCTACTATGCAGTAATTATAATGATTACTTGAATTAACCAGAATTGTTATGAAAGTGCATTTTGTAAATTTAAATTTAGTTTTTAATCTAACGTTATGTCCGTAATAGTGGCATAGAAATAGGCGTCAGTGTTAAGTGTTTAAGACTAACGGAAATTCGGAAACCCTTACATATGTCGATGTGCCAACACGAGAAGTGTTATTTGTGTTTGTCGTTAGGACTGAGTCACTTGAATATCTATTGTGGATTATATTCACTTATATGCAAGTTCAATTAAAATTATTTGATAAATACAGCCAACAAATATTATGTATTGTATTTTAATAAATGTTACATAACACCATAACGTAAAAGCTCCGAAAGTTAAATGTCCCATAAAATTTAAATAAAAGAACGGGAGAATTTTGCTCTTATTTATTTTGCTTATTGATAACCTACACCTGTTAAATGTAAACCCGTTTTGGGCACAATCGGTATTCGTGGGGACAATAAAAATGCGATAGAGACCATAAATTTTGTATAGGGACGTTTAAAAATATTAAAAATGAAGTAAAGTGAATCATGAGGTCTATATATTCTGGCGTACCCCGAGGATTTGGCAACCGATACATGACTGTGCACTTACGTAGGGCGGGGTCCAAGACCATTGTAGCCTTACATTACAACCAGTGTTCCATATATAACTTCGTTGGTAATGTAAAACAGCTGTATTGAAAGCGCTTGAAAGCTTTTTTGTTGGGAATCGCCTGTGGTGATTTTTCCTTTTAAGTGATATGCTTGTATGTTATTATAAAACTTCCTGATATGTATTATTTAAAATAAAACCTTGTAATTGTTCAGTCGTTATTGTTACTGATTATTTTGAACTACGAATTTTTGTACGAGTTATTTGAGTCACTACAGCAAAATAATAAAAGTAAAGATTCACGTTAATTGATTCAAATTTCTTAGTTCAAAAATGTTTAGCATTGAATTATTTATAAAGCTGTTAACTATAGTTTGATACTGTAACACAGTGCACAGTAAACATAACAATATACGAGGAAATTTTTTTAACACATTTCACCTTTCATTTTGTCAAAGTTAACTCAGGACAAACTTTTGTAAATTCGTTAACTAAATCATTTGATAATTTATAGTAGATATTCAATGTGTATTAAAACTGCCTGGCGTCATAAAATTATAATTTAACTAATATTTTGTGTAGTTTGGATATTAATAATTAATTACTTAGTGAAAGTTTTACATTACAGTTATATTTAGGTACTTTCAAATCTTTGACAATCAACGTTGACAACTAGAAAATAATATATCTTACGTAATCCTGCCTAAAATTGTATACAAAACCAACTAACCAACAGATAAACTAACAAAATGCTAATAAAACACAACTAGTCCTTTTAAAAGCTTTCCCATACTGTATCTACACCCGTGTTGATAACCAATCTTTACAATAAAAGAGGACACGTAGCGCCATATCGCGCTAACTATATCAGCCAGATATACATCAGATGTTTATCGTAGAGCGTATTCGTGCTTTTTTGTAATTCCAACACGTCGAGGACGCAGCATGTTTCTGCTTTGTACCTACAGACCCGGTTATTTGAATATGTATGAGACGTGGTCGCACAGTTCGTGTCGCCCGCCTATATGAAAATGTGATGTATCTACCGATAAATTGTCAAAAGGGATGATCAATATTGGAAAATGGACACTTAATGGGTTTCAGTATTTATGAAAATCGCACAAATTCACACAAAAATAAATATTATTGACAAACAATAAACAATATAGTGAAATATTCATAAATTCTAATTTACATTGGAAACAGGGGGGAAATATGTAATACGTTTAATTTTCCTAGTCTAGTTAGATAAATTGCGGAGTTCGAGACAAAAGTTACACAAAACGTGGGTGGTTCTTTGCTCTGCCTACACCGCAAGATGCATGAAGTTAATTGAGATATTGACTTTGAAATTTAACTTATCATGCAAGTTATTATTAGCACTCTAATTAGGTCCATTAGATGTTATAACTTGTATATCTAAATGAAAAAAATATTTAAATTTCCACTATAAATAATTTAATCAGTACGTAAACGACTATACATTTTGTTCCATATCTATGATTGTATTGTATTATTATATTATTATTATTGTATCTATTTATGAATAAAGGATTCTTGATGTTGTTTTATAATTTTAACATTATCGCTGTACATTTAATTTTTATTATTATACGAAAATTCATAATAAATAATTCGAATGGAATACACGTAGTATTTCACTGTCATGTCAGTAATGTATCGACATAAATGTTTAATTCGAACCGTTCGTAATTGCTTATTATAATAGGCTTTACATGATAAATCAGCGAAACGACGATGTTCCTGATTTGTGTTCGGTGTTTTGTACGTAAATAATTTTAAAATAGTTGCATTGTACAATCACAATAACCATTCTTTAATGATAGGAAATATCTTATTGAAGCTACAATTTTATTCTTCTTTGGCGGTGTCGGCTCATAGTATATGTATAGCGGTAACGACAGGTGCGGATTCAATCCTCTTTACTCCCAAGCTTCTTGACCTCACTAAACCCCTTTCAAGGAACATGACTTTTAACTTTGTGACCCATCTTTGCTTTAAAGTGCTCGGGATTTATCAAACTTAAGGTAAAATGGATGACTATTAACCTGCGCTCGTTTTCAAAACGTTTTGTACTATGGTTATGTAACGAAAAACTTTAATGATACTTTGGAACGCTACAAACGGAAAGCGAACAGATTATTTGCATTTTAATCTCATCCATTTCATTATGAAGTGGAAATGAAGCTTCATCCACAACGATTTAAATGTGAAAATAACTTTTAGTTAAAAAAATTCAAGAGACGTATTAAGTTTTCAAAACATTTCAAATGCTTTAATGGATACGAGAAAAAACGTAGTCAAGGAAATTAAAGCCACCGGCGCGTCCAGTCTAATTAAATTTGATTGTTTTTATTTTCATTTGCCCTGTACAGGATGTATTCGTTTTTCGTAAAGAGAACAATTGCTCCGTAGATTGGCAGTTTACAGTGCGGCTTAAAATAGATACGTTTTGAAATCGATTGCTTTGTTACAAGGTATATAAACACATTAAATTGGTATATATTTATGCATTCAATAACATTATATAAGGCTCAAGGAAAATAAGAGGTTCTCAACCTATTTTTGTTCATTAATGTTATTTGATTAAAGTGGAGGATCGAACCCACAACCACTTCAATTAAATTGATCAATCAATCATTTTATTAAGTAACAAATTACTACACTAAGAAACAATATTTAGAAACAATTTACAACGTAGTTTTCTGCCGTATTTGTTACATTTTTTGAGAAAGAAACCTTTAGTATTATGAGTAGGCACTAATTATAATTCCGACAGTATGGCAATATGCGTGACATTTTTAAAAAACGTCAACCAATACTAATTTGCCTTAGGTTCTAGAATTGTTTGTTCTAAGTGTAATTATAATGTATATTTGTAAGAACAATACCATTTATTATTTTCTCGTCATTGTTTCTAGCATTTATCAATATAGTTCGATTAGGGGCATGTGTTGAGATAGAGAGAGGTTAATCTATTTATATGTAATACTATAACAAAATACATATAATATAATTTAATAGATTAGTTTAGATTTAATTTAATAAAAATTAAGCAAATAAAAATAAAAATTGAATATATTTTGAATAGAGATGAAAAATATAGATAAAATAGTAATATTCAATATATTGCTCTATGGTATTTTTGTGGGATAGATTTCAATGCTCTTTTTGTTGTGGCTGGGGGGAACTTAGAGTAAAGTCAATTTTGAAGACTGGGGCATGTAACGTAGGATTATAAATAAATAAGAAAATGTCATCTTGGTGAAAACGGTTCAATATGATAGCCAGTTTCAATTATATGAATATAAAAAAATTGGAACATCGGACGTGGATCTCTAAGAGCTAGTCTCTTAGAGATCCACGTCCGACTACAACATAACGTGTAAAGGTCATAAATGGCAACTTTGTTTTAAAAGATGTACATTGTGATACTTTCATTAGAAACATATTTTTAGAAAAGTATAAAATTTTTAACTTAACAGTATTTGACACAAACTATGAATGAACGTATAGTTTAATTGGCTTGAGCGCTTGGACGGTTTCGAGAACGCGTGAGTTTGAATTCTGTACCAAATTCACTTGTTTCAATTTTTATATGCTCTTACAAATATATTTTTTATTGTGTTTGAATAACACTTAAAAAATATATCCCTTTTTTATTTTTTAATGTATCTATACATATGTAATAGCAATAACAGGGAGTACCTCCACGTTTTAGGGGGATGTAGTAACGGCTTGGACCAAGTTTGTGGTGATAAGCAGTAACATAGCATGGCAGGTGACATAAATTCCATGTGAAAGAAATTGTGGGCACCGTTTAATGTATCTATTAGTAAAGCTTCTATATATGTATGTTATTTCTGTTATCTGCGTTATTATTTTCAACATATTCATCTAAGAACAAAACTTGTCATAAACTAAATTTTAAATAACATTTGAAAAATTCAGCCCGATATCACGACCAAGGGGAAATATAAGTAATGAGAGACAAGCGCGTAAGTCCCCCATAAGCCTTTGGCCGGGCTCCCGCTAAGCTTTAGGTCGACGCGCACGCATCGTGCATTACTTCTAATTGTGATTTAATGGCCTTCGCTTCGAATCGACAAAAAGAAATATAATATTTTGTGCAGCTGTGATTTATTCTAGAGATAAAAAGGACACTTTTGCTCAGAAAGAATATTTTTCTATCGACGTTTTATTAAAAGATTAAACAATAATATCGTTTATGAAAGCTAAATAAGTATAAATATCACCACTTAAAAAAAATTAAGACCATTTAACTTCTGTTATCACTGTTTGGATTATTATCAGATATGGTTAGACTGAACACGGTGACTATGAGTACCTACCGCTACCTGTCAAGTATCTCTCTTCCTATACTCGGGTATAGGTTCTCTTTTACGTATTTTTATGAATTACTAATAGATTTATAAAGAACACTTGGTAAATATCTGTGACACTTTATAATATATATTTTTTTTTTCTCCAATTCGTAACAAAAAATATTTATTAGTTTCTAAAATGTTCCTTCTTCGTGATATAAGCTCAGAATTTTGCAATAGACTATCCGTCATCCGCAGTCTTCACAGTTCTTTTACTATCCATGCATCTTAAAAAAAAACTGAAATGCATTTAACTCATGGTAATGTTTCAACGTAATGTACCATTGCTAGACACTAATTTCTCGCATCTTTCCCGCATAATTATAAGCAACCCACAAACTAATCCCATGTTGAACTTTTATCTTCTTTATAATACCGAAAGTGCTGGTCCAACAGGCCGTGTGCCATTGATCTCAAAAGGCGATAATCCGGGAGAGCAATGTCTGGAGAATACAGCGGGTGGGGTAATACTTTGCATTTCAATGTATCTAAGTATATTTTGACGAGCTTCACGAACGATTGTCACTGGCAAAATAGTTTTATCGTGGCTTCGTACGTATTGAGACTGTTTTTTTTCAATAATAACTCATCAAATCCATTTAGTAACCTAATTTTAACACCTTTAAAAATACTACAAGAAACTGGTGTCACCCAATACAGAGCAAGGCTTGAAGTCATATTCGTTTTAAGCGACAGCGAACAAAGCTCCACATGATTTTCAGCGTTTGGGATTACTGTAAAAAAATCAAATTTTACGTCATCAGTCAAGATGCGATGCCATTTCTGTTTTTATGCAGTTGTTCACAAATACAGAAATGCGGTTCAATATCTCGCAACTTCATTTCGCATAGTAACCAATATCCATATCCAGTTTTAGAACATTAACATTACCCATATATGCCTTACTCTTAGCACTCTTAATAATCTTGCCATTGTAATATTTCTGAGATTGATACGAGTATTTATTCCTCAATAAATACTTGCTGATCATAAAGCGTTTAAGCAACTCACGACATGTTATTTAGCTTTTAGGAACTTCACCTCGCCTTAAGCATCTGAGAGCATTCTGTGAGATTTTTTATTACAAAAAAAGTAACAAACGATGAGAATTCCATATATAAGTTGATATGATTAGCCGAGAATACTGGAAGCTACGAACAAAAATGTATTACTGATGCTATTGGATTATATATTTATAAAATAATAAAGAGTATCGCTAACCATATACATTGTTGTTTTCGATGTATACTCGTGTTTGTTCTTAAAATTATCTATAGAAAAATGGCGGGGGCTACAACAGGGCGGGGGGGGGATACAACAATTTATATAAAATAGATATTTAATATGATAAATATAATTAATGAGTTACTGTTAAATTCACGTGACAATACAGCAATGGTTACAAGACAGCAATACAGCGTTTGTCGTTTGTATTGCTGCGAGTGCCCGTGCGGCACAGTATGCCACGCTCAGTCTTGTAGCACTTGCATCGAAATGAAATGACAACTCGCGGGAAATTCGGGTCTGACGCTCTATGTGTACATAGAGCGTCAGACAAAAAAAAATTTAAAGTGAGGAAATCTGTTACGGGTAGTCTATAGTATCAAGTAAGTCTGTAGTATTAACTCGTTCAGCTCTTCATTCGCGGGGATCTTATATATTAGTGTACAAGGCAACCAAGCGTTCGGGTCACCTGATGGAGAATAAACACCGCCGCCTACAACCCTTTCTAATTTTATTAATTATAGAAAAATTAGTAGCGAAAACGATGTGAATCGTACGTATTAGTTTGTTTATAGATAAAATTGAAAAACAGTTATTATTTAGAGATTGTACTTTAAGGACAATTGAAATAAAATAATAAAACGCGGAACAATTAAAGTTGATGCCAGACTGACTCGCGTATAGCGCCATCATGTGAACGCTTCTACCGAGTGACTTGCAGGACCGCGCGGTCATATGAACTGAGCCTAAAATGTAAAATACTGCAGGTACTTGAATTTATAATGAACACGACTAGATGATAGCGACAAGTTGTATTTTTTAAATTTTGCAGTGCTAAGAATAAATTATGTTAAAATCCAATTTTTTGTTATCAAACATGCTTCACATCCACATCTCGTTAAAAATTTTTTTTAAATTTTAACTTAATATTTATTTAGATTGTACAAAGATACGCTTTTTTTCAGAGTTAAGGTATTTTTTATTTTGAACTAGATAGATTAAAATTTTAACAAAAAAGAAAACCTAATTAAACGTACGTCTTGTGTCTACGACTTTCAATTGTTTTATGCTAAATTAAATATAACATATATGCGTTTACAACGCAACTACCCGTAGTTATAACTCAGAAACTAGTAAAGTCTTAACGAAATTTAAACCAGACCACACGAGAAGCACTAGCTGTCATAGAAAAGCAGGATCATCAAAATTAAATCAGAACCTCCGCCTTTTTTTGAAGTCAGTTAAAAAAATATTAAAAATAGATTGTAATAATTTAATTCTCCTCTTAATATAACATATATAGTTAAGAGTGGGTTAATTTTTTTTTAAATTTCGAAGAAACATTTTCATATATATTTCATATAAATGTCTTCTATTATACTATCGAATCACTTATACGCAATTTAGGAGTAGAAGTTAAGGACTTAACATATATATAGTAAATTACAAGTATAATATAATTTTAAACGTTTTAAGTGTGTTCTTTTGAGACGTCAGCTTTATTTACGCTAAAACACTCAATTTTATATAATCTTTAAATTAAATTTCACTTTACCTTTTAGTATATGTAATCTTATAAATGTATTTACCTATGTAGGCATATTTCGCTCTCAGGGAAGAATCCAATTACGATAACGTTATGTCCCGCATGAAAGTGTCGCGTTTATGGTAATATATTAATGTATTTCAATTTGGAAGGCTGCTGTAGACCTTCATAAATATCAGTGACGCTGCGAGCTAGTGGAGACGCGTAAATACTTCACATAAAATACAATGTTATTATACACGAATTATCTTAGCATATTAGCTTTATCTGTTTATATATATTTATGTATATTTGTTTCTAATACTAAGTTCTTCTAATTTTATTGTTCTAATCAATTCAACCGATCAAACAGCCTATGTATGCACCGTACAAGAAAAATAACTTAAAACTATATATTAGTGCAATTACCTAAAACTTATAGTTTTTTTATAAATATATTATAAATATCTTAGTCTGTTAATCAAAAGTAAAAAAATATATATACATTTCAACTTCAACTCATGACTAGGATCATATTTTTGATCATGAGTCTTTCCGCTTTTCATATTTCGTGCAATTAGATCGAAACTGTCAAGAATATAAGTGTTTCCCAAGTTCAATTTAAATAGTCACCAGGCTCGGTGAGACACTCCCAATTCAATCTATTTTCGTTAAAATAGTTTAACTAAATTTGAATTATTTAATTAAATATTTAAAGCCGAAATGTACGGCATTCGTTACTTTAAAATATTACATATATATTATCTATATTTCTCTATATTTCTATTGATGTATTTTACCATACATTTTCGATATTTATTGACAATATTTGTTCTTTAACAAGTGTTATAGTGTACAAAAAAATATATAATTAACCTTAAAAAAATATATATTTAATATTTTTTTAACATTTTTTAAAGTGTTATTCGCACACTAAGGAAATTGAAAAGTATAAGTAGCTGGATGTCGAACGCATGGCTTAGCGGTCAGAGCGCTTGAACGGTTTTCAACAGGCTTCAAGGGTTCAAATCCCGCTGCGTTTAAATTTTTATACGTTTTCTAAATATGTCTTTTTCAATAATATTTAAGTTCAATATTTCTTTGTTTCTATAAATGTTAATATTATACTAACGTACTTACTACTTAACTTAACATATTCTATATTGTCCAATTAGGAATTTGAATACAGTGCTACTTGGTGAAGTTAACTGTCAAGTATTGACTGTCATTTCATATGTTTTCGCTATTTTCCGCTATCATTAATATTTTAATGAGTCATACTATCAAACAAGAAGAAAAGATAAGGTGATAATTACAACTTTTGATGATGAACTTAGTAAATATATATATTATAGCTATATAAATATAACACATGAAAGAACTAAACGTGTTCTTTTTATATTACAGCCGTAAAATTTTATAACTCACTAAACAATTGTGGTGAAACCAGAAGCGAGAAAATGGTACAATCGAGGCGCAAACAGCATTTGGCAACAACGCTATATTAAGATTGGTTTTCCAACAGAACAATGACACAAGATACGTTTTAAGAAGTTAGAAAAGGATTTATAGGATCGTATAAGCGCTATGCTGAAGCGTCTAAACTACATCCAGTAGTTCACAAGTTTGTAGATTCCGGCTTTGGTCATTTAAATCTTTGTTGTGATAAACTGCAACTTGAAATATATCGGCTAACATAAGAAATGCATAGATATGACTTAAGTAGTTACAGTGTTTATTCACATATACGTATATATGAGTATGTATCATAATATGAACAAAAAATACTGATAATAATTAAGCTGTACACGAACTTATCATTAAAACAGCGGTCTCTTCTAGGTAACTTTGCCACATTGGAAGTAAAGGGAAGGAAATGGATTTGGGGTCTGAACTAAAAACACAGTAGCTATTATATAACACATATATAAATTATACGTACAAATAAATACATAATTGTAGATATATATCGTATATATAATTATTAAACTTTTTGACATATTTCACTTCTGTTTCTGTAATGTTTGTCCAGAAAAAACATAACATTATTATATAAAACTGAACATCCATAAAAGTCTTTCACGCTTTGTTGCAATGTTTTAAAATAACAACACTCAATGTCGTTTAAATTGAATTGAAAAATGATTCATGAAAACAGTCTTTGGTACTGCTTCCGCTTCTTTGCACATCCAACCGTTCTAATAAAATAATAAATAATTTGTTTTCAACGAATCGGGAGGGTGAGAAAGACAGTGTCGTGTAAGATATTTTATTGTATTATACCCGAGTATTGTTGTGAAGACTTTATCATGTTTACATTAATTGTATAGTATATAACACCGTTCTCTCTGGTAAACGCACTAAGGAGTTTTTTTTTAATATGGTCGATAGAAATATTATTACACGTTGTATTAATTTACAGCTAAGCTGTAATTATATGCTATTTTGCCGTGAGAGTTACGAAAAGGTCTTCCGAAATGAGATGTGCCTCCACAACAACTGGCACTATTTGAACTTACGAGAAAGCAAAAAAAAATATTTTTCGAAAAGTATAAAAATTTGAACGCAGCAGGTTTAGAACCTGAGCCTCTTGGAAACAGTCCAAGCGCTCTGATCACTAAGCCATGCGTTATACATCAGGCTACGCCAAAATTTATTACAACTTATTTTTATTGTTAGTTGTCTTATAGACATTTTTACAAGTTTCTGCTGTCCAAAGGTTATGACAAAAAGAAAATGATTCATCAAAGGAGCATGCCATTTATTAACAATTTTAACATTTTTAAAGTGTTATTCACGTATAAAAACTTGAACGCAGCGGAATTGGAACCCGCGCCTCTATTATTAGAAAGATAGCGGTCATTTTGGAAATCCAAATGAAAAGAAAGATGGTGTTTTGCTGGAGTGGCTGTTATATATACAAAAAATATGGAACAGTTTCGATTATAATGAAAAAATTCCAATACACTTATGTCGCACCAACGCCGCCGCAATATAATCTATCAAATTGAAGAATCACCCAACTATATTATAAACATAATGTTTCCCTGAAGTAATTCGTACTAAACTAATGTATTATAATTATATTTTTTTAGAGATAAAGTAATCGTAGCTAAGTTTAACATACATGAAATATTTAGAAGAATAGACGACTCATGCTTCTACGAACTTAATTAAAGTCTAATATAATGGAGTGTTGATTGGCAGACTATCGATCTGCTTCACTTGACTGATGTTCTGATTCAGTGACCACAATGTGTTTGTACAAAGGAACTTGTTATCTGAATTAAGTAATTACAATATTGGTTTTGTGTTAATAAATTAAACGCTTAAATTGTAAATAAACATAAAATATTAATAATATTACTTATCAGTAAATTGAAACACATTTGAAAAGTGGAAAAATTTATGCTGCAACTAATTCTGTTTAAATTGCTAGTGAGTTCGAATCCACAGTCTAGCTATTTCAGTACAATGTTTATTTGTTATATAAGTGCACAATTATGCTATTGTTCTATGTAATCCGTAAAACTTAATATTTTTTATCAATTACTTTTTTATGAAAAGGTTTGAATAGTAATAGAATAGCTTTGAAAGATTATTTAATTTTAATTTTGGTTATACAATGAAAAAGAAAGTTCTGTGAGTAACTTTGGTATAAACGAAGCACTTTTAATCTACTTTCGGTGTTCTTATTTATAAATAACAACTGTGATTTAAAAAATGGCAGCGTAGTCTACCCAACATCAACGTATATTGTCCTCACATGCATAATTAAATGTCGCTGGACAGAATAAGCAATTTAGGCGTTAATGTCCTACTTTGTGGCGTCGTTTGCTTTTATGATATCTATTTACTTTTGCATTTTTAATTTAAATGAATGTACCGAAAAAGAGGAATTATTTGATATTAAAATTAACAAATGAGTGTATATATTAACCATTCAAATATTAAGTAGTTCTTTGGTTTCCGAATTTGAGACACAGCGTTTTGAGTGGCGGAACTCAACGCCGCTATTGTGTCTTAGATACCAGAGGGGAGAAATGAAAACAATTTGAATATATTCCTTCCCCCGAGTGGGAATCGAACTCACAGCCAATCGCGTTTACAATCAGACGCTGTGCCACTGCGCCACGACGGCCGGAACGATATATATGTTTTATACATTAAAGATTTATATTGCTATAAGTAATAATACACAGTGCAGTTACTGGTTATGTAAGATTTAATTAAAAACAAAAACAAAAACACAAAAAGCAAGCGTAAAGCAATTTTACGCTTAAAATATTAATAGTTTATATATATACTGAACACTTTAATAACATTTCACATGAAATTCTATTACGTGTATAATATATGTAGGTTACATTAAGTTATATAAAATAATAATTAATATACAAACGATACGTACATTCGATATTTTATTAACGAATATTTCAGCATACATGTCATATAAAACACAAGACAACGGTGAATAACTGATGAATAAAGTACAAAAAGCAAAAATAGAATTAAATAAAACTGCGCGTCATTCTTTTTCAAGGTTTTCTATTGTCCTATTTCCTTTTTACTACGCTCTACATCTTGTACGAAAACAAAGGTAGAAGTCAAACTACTGTTATGAAATCTTTATAATGCCTGGCCTTAGTTGCGGGTATGACCTAGAAACTGAAGTGAAGCTTAAAAAAATAATAGCTCACGTACTCGGTGCCTGTATGCTCATAAATATTTGTTCCACATGTGACTTGAGCTTGGAATGGCGTACTAATACTGATTCGAACGCAACATTCTGGATATGTCTCCGTAGATATTGAGATTCGATCAAAATCTAAATCAGGTAAATAAAATAAAAAGACACGAATGATGGATGCTGAAATTTGATATGGCGTATAAGGAAAAATCGTTTTGTCACTACGTTTGTATATGTTATATACCTTTGTATATGTACATATTAGATAATATTCATACACCTTTTATAAAGGATTATTTTTTAAACTAACTAATTAATAAGCAATTTATGTACAGAAAAATATTTTGTTCTGCTATCCTAACCTTTTATTAGGAAATATAATTTTTATGTAAATTACTATTGTTATAAGTTAATGATTATATTTAACAAGCGATCCAATCCGGCTTTGCTCAGATTATACAGCTTATATTTTCATATATTTTTTGTTGGCGAGCAAATGAGCCCCAATAGTCGCGTTTAACGTCGTCGGTACTATACTTATTTCTCTCGTGTTAACTTTTATTTAGCAATAACACCTTAAATATTTGAACACTCAAAATTTATGTATAACGTATATGTGTAACATAAATTTTGAGTGCACAATCCTCACTGGATGTGGCACCGGGTAATTTTTTTAAGTTAACTTTTAATAAGTTACTATTTTAATTAAGTATACTTGGTATAATATATTATAAAAATCCTTACCAGACTGCTATTAGTATCGACTTTACAACAGGCAAAGCAATCTTTTGCGGCTCCCATCCGCGACGTTTGTACATAAGCCGTAGCGCGACGACCCTTCAGTCCCCTTATTTTAAACCGTTGATACGTTCTAATATATTAATTTTAATGACATGCTGTAAAGGATAATATTGAATTACATTAAATAAACAAGTATATAATTTATTTAATTAGGCAAGAATTAATACTGTAATAAAATAGCTTCGAAAATAACTCATTATTATTTTGTAATATATAAAAAAGTAAAACTGTTAACTATGAACTGTTATCATAAGGAAATATTTATATACATATATATTCAAGATATACAATTCCATATTACATTACTTTAATCTTTCTTTTTAGGTTAGCTTTACTTAGCGTTTGCAATTTCATAATTTCATAAATGTATATATATATATATATATATATATATATAAAATATAATTTCCTAAAAACCCTAGTACACTGGTTTCAGTGTAACAAAATTAATTTAATATTAGTACGTATATATAATATAGTAAATAGCTAGATATAACATAATAGTAATTTAAATTTTTCAATATTAAATTATAATTAATGAAATGCCATATGTAGGGTAGGCTTTCAAATAATAATATATTGTACAAAGTTTTATTTAAAGCCGATTATGCCTTTAAACCTATAACAGTATATTTGCCAGCATTTTTGCACTTTTTACTTTTTATATAAAATATAAAACATAAAAAATATAAAAACATAAACAAATAAAAAAAGATATGTTACAAATTATATGCCACTTTTCAAGTTTCAAGAACAAAGATAAAATATTGAAATATCCACAGAAATTCAAACAGTTATTGTTTAATTAAATTATAATTTTATTTTAGTTCTAATAGAGTGCAATATTACCTAAATTGTTAAGCGCATGCACATTTTATATTTTTGCAATGTTCTACAATTGAAAACAAGTTTCAATAGAAATAGATATTGTGCATTAAGCAAGATATATCCGTTTGTGACACTCACAGTAACCACGTCTTTAACTAAACAAAGGTAACTTTATAGACAAATATTTTCAATAGAGTCTGTATTGAGAACATTTTTGTTACAATAAAATAAACGTTTAGTAAAAGATTTTATATATTTCAAAAGTTTGAAGTTATGAAATGTATATTTAATATTAGCAGTAGTACTACTAAGGCTTTTCTCATATCCGGTGACTTGAAGATGTATATCCCACAGAAAGCAAACAGAAATCACAACCAAGTTAAATTTTCAATTTTGGGATAATTAACTATTAGAGTATTAATTTCGTTACCTGATAACGGAACAATCTTTGTCTTTTGTTTTGTTGTAACATATACAAATTACAATTTCAAATTACATTACAATGTCATAAAGACTGTAATGCATATGCAAATACAATGTGGAGTTTTCAGTATATCCCTAAAAATATAATGAGAACAATGCAGTTTCAATACAACCAATTTGTCAAGTGAAAATACAGTGGCTTTATTAGAATATATTTATGCGTTTTAACTAATCTACGCTCACACTCAAAGAAGTACCGAAGTAGTAAGAAAAGTGCCATTTATGTTTTTGGTGGGATATCATTACTTTTTGTAAAGATTGTTTGCTGTTTTTGTGGTACATATTACCTTTTCTTAAGCATCCCAAACATTATATTAGTCAATTTTATTGACCATCCACTGTCTGTAATTTTTTTTACATTTTCTGTTTCGATAAATTAAATATCCAAATCATTATAAGTGCGCTTATAATATTTGTCAATTTCTTTCAAACTTTTCTATTACTAGATCTTGGAACAATAGAAAGTCTATGGAAGTATAAACTTTCAAATATAAAATAACATTTTAAATCAAATCTTATAAATATTGCGTTTAATAAAAACATAAATAAAAATAAAAAAAAATTGTTTTGTGATTTGTTGAACACGAATATTGTTTTGTGATAATTATTTTTACAAACCTAGCTGTACACCAAATTTCCACACTGTAGGTCGTCTGAATTTAGTAGTTAATCTAAGAGACTCCAATAAAAAATACATTTCTAATTTATATTATATAGAATTTGAGCCATGAGCTTTCAAAAGTGACTTAAAATAGTTTATGTAATATCACACGAAGAAGTTGTGTCGCCAGTTCCCTCCTTGAACTTGGCTGGACACGCTATCGCGTGTCTAAATCAAGATTTCCTTTATATTTACTTGACTCATGACAGTTAAGACTCGTGATAATTATTCAATAAAAGCTATCATTTGTCAACACTGTCCAAATGTCAGCAAGTAGACATTGTGATGACTAATGTTACAATGTTCCACCCATTTGCGTCGAATTCCTTTATTACCTACTTTTTACCTGATGCCGTAGCACCATTATTCACTTTATTGTATGGTAGTGGCGTTCGTGACCTGTTAAACTTTTTTTATATACGCTATACATACATTTATTTACCTACGTGTGTTAATACTAAGAATTACCAGGTACTTTGTCAAATATCAAATCCGTTTAAGTCAATTAAACACTAACTGTTATTGTTATAAAATAAATTAAGCTTTTTAGGTAATTATTATATGTAAAGATTATTATGTATTACATTATCGACTTGTTAACATCGTTATTGATATATTCGACTAAATAGCTTTTAAATGAACAGTCCACGATACCTATTGTTTTAGTTACATATTGTGATTGTTGAACAAGCAAAAGAAGTGCAGCAGTTGGAATAAGTCGGATTGGGCGTGAATATACAATATTTTTTTTTATATTTTTAAAGTGTAACGCATTTCTGCTTATGTTTGAGAAATTATACCTTGTGTCACAAAAGCTAACACCATTATTTTTTTGCTGTAGGAAATGTTTAAAAATTTGACGTATCTGGATGTAGAACGCATGGATTAGTGGTCAGAGCGCTTCGACGGTCTCCAAGAGGCGGGAGATCGAATCCCACTGCGTTCAAATTTTTACACGTTTTTATGTAAATAACACTTTAAAAATGTTCAAATACCACTGTTTTTCATGCAATATTTTATATTAGAAAGGCATCTGTGTTTTTCTAGTCGTTTCCTTTTAAGTGCCACAGTGACAATAATTATATCAATTACACACAGACTTTCGCCGTTACAACGTCAGAGGAAAAACAACAGGGACGTAGAACTAACAAAGCTTATTGTTATTAAAAGCAACGTAAAACCTCGGATTAACGTTTGAATAGTATTTAGTAAAGTACACAATTCGCTTGGTTCTTATCTATTTTTCTGATCGTTAAAGTGCTAATCACTACTAATAAAGGGGCTGAAATGGAAACCCTTGGTAACTGGATCGCTCGCATTTATTAGCATTTGAGGATATATTTAAAACGTTTTGGGGAATTTTTGCGTTGAAATCGAGTTAATTTAGCGGCCATTATTCAAATAAGTTTTTGTAACGTCTAGTAAGGGAAGTTGATGTATTTTAAATTGAATTGTTCAGTTTAAGTAGTCTTACCTACTTTCTCGTAAATTGTAAGTAAAGTATTTTTTTTATAAAATGGGTAGCATTTCATCCGGTCAGGTATATTGTAGGTTTTTAAATAAACTAGCGACCCACTCGCGGCTTCGCCTACGTAAACTATAGTGTAGTTATCTATAAGTAATTGTTTACTTTTATCACCCGCGTTCCCACTTAAATCTCCACAAACTTTACTAAAATTCACAATTTAAATTGTAGTAACTTAATTATTTATGAACCGATTGAAATAAAACAACACTAAATATTAACAAAAGAAAGTTTACCAAAGTACAATAGTGAAAACTGTATATAAATCGGTTTAGACATACCAGAGATTGCAGATCTGCACGAACGAACAGACAAATAGACAAGCAAACATACAGAAAAAATATATTATTTTGGGTTCTATTACATTGATAAATACCCCCTATAATAGTTTTCTTCTTACATCTAAATATATCTTCCAGTTACATTTTTATTATATGTATAGAATAGTATGTTAATTTTGTTTGTAGATACATAACATTCTAAACGGTTTCCATCACAATACCCCGACGTATTTAGAAGCACTACAGAAGCCCAATTTATGCAGACATGTTCTAGTGAAACATAACACTGGTACACGCAGAAAGCAAATTGATATGGCTAGGTTGCTTTGGTCCTGGACAAGCTCGAACAATTTGACTATAAGACTTGTATCGATCGATGTAGTTAATATAATTTAAAATGATAATATTCAATTTTTTTAATAGCAAATAAGTTTAAAAAATTTAAATATTGTATCTTCATTGCTTAAAAATTTGATTGCTTAAATCGGATCAGTGTGTCAAAAAATCGTTACATTTTTTATATTGACAGGATATCTATGTAAGATATCGGTATCGATCTAAGATATCGATATCAATCTAAGATATCGATGTCAATCCAAGATATCGATATCTATCTAAAATATCCTTGAAGCCTATATATGAAATATAGAAATCTTATGCGTGAGCAGTTCAAAATATACTATTACCGGTATTTAATTTACATTTCGTGTTTTACTATATCAATAAGCCATTTTCATTAGTCCAAGTAGAATGGTTTTAGTTGGTTTTTTGGCCTCCATACATACAATATAGCATATATTATTATATTTATTTTGCTGCAGAATTTTGTTTTACATTTTTTACTTATGTTTGTTTAACTTTTAATTTGACATTAACTTATTTATAATATTCGTCACATATCAAAATAAACTAACGAGGTCCATTTGGCCCGAAACATATACAGTTTTTTTCGTAACGAAAAGGGTTTTTTTCTTTTATATATTAAAAAAGAAACTTATATTAATGCTGTGTAATATATAGGTTATTTACGGTCTTATAAAGCACATACATAAGGTTAATAATTATAAATTGCATAAAATTTAAATTTAAAAATAAAAGTCAATCTTCCAAGATCACTGTTAAAATTTATTTTCTTTTATAAACGCTACTATCATGTTTTATTACGTTGTATATTCAAACGCTGCTATCTTTTTGTATCTTTTAATTTCCTTTATGAGCTTACAACGGCCTTCATAACGGTATCGTACCTTTCATTAAGTTTCATTTGAGCCTCTGAATGGTGGTCTCGACTCATAATAGCAGGAAACGTTGGACGTTATACCCTTAAGCCTTACAGTACACTTATATCATTCACTAGCTTTTTTCATTGGTCATTCGTACCTCCTCTTGTATGTAAGTACTCATAAGTTCTACACGAGCTTTATTAATAAGCTTTTATTTATATAAATTTCTAATTAGCTTTCAGCTTTTATGCTACCAACATATTGTTTCACTGATCTAATAAGTTTATATGTTACTTTAAAAAGTATGAAATTTTACAGAAATATATGAAAAACATAAAAATATATATTTTTAATATTTTTCATGCTTTTTAGCACATTTGTTGAGATAGAACAATTAAAAAAATTAAAGTAATTATGAAACTTCTTCGGATTTGGGCGGAAAGTGGAGAACGGAGTGTCATAACAATATGTTCTCCCTGACTTCCCTGCTATGCGGGAATATTTTTACATAAAAGTTAAAAATTACACACAAATTTAATTGAATATTAAAAATTTAAATTTTATAATGCAAACTTAATATAAATTTAAACAGCAATCCCTCTCATATCTTGTTTGCCTTTTTACGCATATATGTCTATCCATCTTAAAGCCGTCGACTCGAAGTTCATCAATCATACTACGCTGTAGTCACAGGCGGCTCGTAAAAAAGTAATATAAAGCATATACCTGGAAATTAAAAGGAAGACAGTAAAAGACAAAATGATTAATATTCTTGAGTATTCTCGTGAGAAACTTTTTCAATTCTTCAGTCGTAATATAGATGGGTAGTAGGCGGCAGTGAATGGTGAACTTTTTAGAAATGAAGCAGAGTGGCAAAGTCGAGATGTAATGCTTTCAGACGGTCTCGAAGAAGCGGCAAAGATGAATGGCTTTCAATATGAAATTGAATTCCGCGGTTCATTGCTTTTCAATTTGTTGGAGGGAACGTTGCTCGGCGTTTACCTCCGATACCTCTCAGGTGCCACTACAGTCGACACAATGTTGGAATTTAAGACTCTTTCATACAGAGTGTATATTGAAGTGTTTTTAATATAATTAAGTTTAGACGGTGCAGATAGAGAAAAATATTAAAAAGTATTTGATTTTGGGACAGTAGAACATAGTGTTTTGACTCTATGTTCTCTCTAACTACACATGTTTTTCTAAACCTACGTTTATTCTAAATACATATAAAATAAATTTGAAGAAGACATAATTAATTAAAATTAGCTATGAAATGCGCTAATGAATAAATTCTTTTATTGTCTGTTGTTGTGTTTGTTTGACTTGATAACAATGTGTATAGTTATATGTTAGTTTAATAGGCTGGAGCGCGATTTCCGGAGAACCCAGTAGGCGATTTTCAGCAGGTACGTCAAATCCTGGTACGTTCAATTTTATGTACGGATTTCAATATTTTTCTAATCTTAAGTATGATAATAATATGGTTGAAGAGGCACCAAAGTATGAATTCAATAGCATTCTCTTAGAATTTTATATAAAATTTAATAACTTCGCAGGGATAGGATCGTATAGATTAATTGATTTGAGGTTTTGGACACACTTTCGCAGGGCTCAAGAACTATTTTAAACTAAGTGTGTGTGCTTGTGTGTATTTTTTTAATACTTCATTGTTATGGATTTCACTATGCTACTGTTGATGTAATAATTTAAAAACACAATAAATTTTGTGGGAAATTATTTTTTAATGTAAAATATTACCTCGTATATTATTAAGCCATCGTGGTGCAGTAGGCATGGTGCAGCTGCAGCAGGACAGCGTCTGACTGTAAACGCGATTGGTTGTGGGTTTGAATTCCAAAGAATGATTTATATTTGAAATATTTTGATTTCTCCAAAGCCAAAGTGTTAAGTTCCACCACTTAATTTCGCACTGTCTCAATTTCGGGCGTAAAGTGGGGAACGTGGAGTGTCTTGACACTAGGTTCTCTCTGACTACCTTGCTATGCGGAAATAAAATTAAGCTGTATATTAAAAAAAACAATAAGTAAAATAGCTTATTTGCATATTGAGTAACTTTGATACATTGAACACGAGCAGATCTACAACGTTGGCATATCAAGAGCGCCATCTTGGCTGTTTAATTCCGGGCCCACCTGTGTACCTGTTATATCAGATACACGTATATTGAACTAATTTTGAGCGCGATGTTCTTAAATGTAACTTTATTCGAACATACTTGGAATGCAATAGGGTTTATAGCATTTTATTTAAAGTAAATAACAAAATAAAATGTTAGTGCTTTATCTTTTTTTGCTTTATTAGTTATTAATATATATACGTCTAAAAACAATAACTAATAATATTATATATTTATATAACTTAACAAAAATAAATTATTTTACGATTATTTATTAATGAATGCTCTTCTATAAGTTTTGATTTCGTCAGATTATTAATTTTCTTGTTTATTTATGTATATTATTAACCAAAAATATTGAGTATACTTTAAAAATGAGTTTATCAAATAAAAATTTAACTATATCAACAAAGTGTCATCAACTTTTAACTTATTTATATAAAAATTAAATAACAAATATATAACAATAGTAAATATACCTTTTGATTAAATGGCATATTTCATATGTTTTGTTTTTGTATATTTAATAATGTCTTGAAAGAAACTATGTCGCTTCAAGCAAAATATACTTTCTGTCAGCCCTGATTAGAATATCGGGGCCCGCTATAATCGTTGAATCGTATTACCATTACAACTGTCCACGGCGCCAGCTGCTTCAACCAACTTTATTTCAGAAACGAGGGTCCCTACTGGAGTTTAATTCGATACTACAGACTGTTGTGATCGAGTTTCAACTTATAATGATTCAAGTTGAAAAATAATAACTCGTCTCTAGCGGTTTTGTTTAAAATAGAGGTTTAACTAGACAATAAAATCAACGCAGTGTTTTTTAAACTTTGACAGTTTATTTATAAGATAAAGTATATATACATACATATGTACTAGACACTAATATTAACTAGTAATGTAATCGGGTGCCAAAATAATATTTAATCTACTTTTAAAGACTTATGATTTTAATATATTTATACATTGTTAAGAAATAATTATTGCGACAATAATCTCGTCTATAGATTTATATGTTAAGTATATCCTATTTCATATAACATAAAGAAGCATATAATATGACATACAAAAAGCAAAAAAAAGACTATTTTCTATATATTTTAAATAGAACCAAATAATGTTTAAATTTATAATAATATTATTATGCTACCAGGGGAAGTTTAAACGTGTCGTTGTAATTTATTAAAGTTATAAAAATGTGATTTATTGCAGCTTATTATATATTTTTTTACTTAGATACGGAACATTGTACTCCATTAGTACCTCCCAGTTTTGTGAAAATTACGTTTCACGGTAACTTATTTTTGTTTCTACACGAGACTGCTGACAGCACCATATATTCGCTTAGTCGTAAAATAAGAAAGTGCTAAGCTTCGTAATTCTTAATTTTGTTCGCTTTTATAATTTTTAAAGGGTTGAATTATTATAGTCTGTATGAAATTCGAACAAAGAATCTTGTTTACTTTATTTTAATTTACATATAAAAAAAATGCAATTAAATATAATATTTTTTTCAATTACCAGCAACTGTCTCGTTTTGAATTTATCAACATTTCACCCATTTCAACAAAGAGCACCTCTTTGTTTAACCACCAGTCCACTAGAAGCCGTTACTATATTATAATAATGAAAGTGACATTGAAGAACGTTGCTCACGAATATTAATGTACAAATAAATCATGATAAATATCCTATTCAAAAGTAAATTATATTTGAACAACCATTCTATGGTTTTAATATGTTATAGCATTCAAATAAAACACCAAGATAAATAAAGGGGGCGTTTATTAATAAAGTTTAATTTGCGTATATTTGATAACACAGGCATGCAGAACCCATAGTAATTTCGAAAGCGAACAAGCGATATACCAAAGAGGATCATTATTACTTGCTTGCCTGAAAATCTGTAGTGTGAAATTACATGGGGTAAAATCCGCTGCGCATACCGCCAGCGAGATAGGCCGCTCTGAAAGTTTAATGTAACGACCCGTTGCCTAGGAAAATGTACGTTGGTCTTGATTTTGGTTTTATGCGGCTTTTGAACTGAAGTGCTCATTTACGTGAATAAGTGAGCGTGTTCGTACAATTAACGGCATCTCGATACCAAGGAATTCAGTTTGATTTTGAAACGAAATAAATAAAATACTTCTTATAGGTTTGGCGTGATTTTTTGTAATATTTCTTAATTTGTTACATTTGATATAAAATATGTGTATTTTAGTTTTTATTAGCTTGATTTTTCTATCAATTAAAGGTAATCTTGCAATCCTAATTTAACTTGCACCTTGCTGTCCTATTTACATGTGACCGGATCAATAGTCTATACATATAATAAAAATGTAACGTGGAAAATAAGTAAAAAAATGATAATTAAGGGATATTATCAATGTAATAGAATCCAAAATAATGTTTTCTTTCTCTTTTCTGTTTGTATGTGTGTCTGTTTGTCTGTTGGTTTATACACGCTAATCTCAAACGATTTAACCGACATCGAAACAAAGAAAGCAAAAACATGGTAAGCGTCCCAACGACATTTAGAGTTTATTTCATTTCAATCGGTGCATAAATAACAAACTTTACAACCTTTTAAATATTAAATTTAAGAAGAGTTTATTTTTTAAGTGACAACGCGGGTGGGTGAAATAACTAACTAGTATAGTCATGTAATTTACGCAGGCGAAGCCGGTAGCGGGTTGCTAGCAAAATAATATTTTCATAGCATGAATTTAATATTCAAGGCGACCAGGATAAGATCTCTCTTTAGTTCAAATTAAATTACATTTTAAAATAAAAGAGGTTATTCTTAATATATTCTCAATACAAAAATTCTTTAAGCATTTGCTCATGAAATATGCCTATATTTCATGAGAAAATACTTCAATATATTTTTATTTGTAGACGGCTATTAAAATAGCGATATTGCCAATAATATGACTAAAATAAGGCACGCACAAAGCCTTTAGAAAATCACTTATTATTAGAAGTCTCTTCTAAAGTTGTAATGGATTTATAACTTTTCTATACAATTTTACTATTATACATGGCCCAAATTTCCTTTAAATATTTAATCCACAACTTTATTTCACAATTCATAATTTACATACAAAACGGCGTAGAAATTCAGTATTCGTGGAATGCCTAAATTGCAGTTCTTTGACATACTAATGTAACGTAGGTATAGTAACTCGCTGACTTTAAGGATAAACTTTGCGGGTATGCGTCTTAAACTTTGACGTACCTGGACCAGAGACTTTCAACATATACGTATATGAAGGTATGTGTATAAAAATGAGGTTCTCAGTGCAAGGTGAACTTTCGTGAAAATAAATTTGTGTAAAATTTATTAGTATCAGATTTTAACATTTTTTTATAGTAACCTAAGTAATAAAACATTCCAACGAAATGATAAAGTTTAATTAATGTAAGTATATGTAATATAAAAATTAAAATAATGAATCCAATTTAATCTTTAAAAGTAAAAAATGAATGAAATGGAATTTTATCCAAAAGGATTATTGGATTATTTATTAATAGACGAATAATTTACTAGTAGACGAGTCGGCGTTTGACAAGAATATGCGTTGCCAACGTGTATGTCACATCGAACTAAAATATATGTGGTACATTTGGTAGAGAGTATAATATATTAAATTTCTCAAAATTTGCTTAAATGTTGCTTTTATAACATTTTTTAAAACGTTAAAAATCTGACTAAGCGCTGTGACCGCTAAGCCATGTATCAGAGTGCTTGGACGGACGCCTACAAGAGGCACGCGAATCGCGCTGCGTTCAAATTTTTATAAGTTTTCTAAAAATATATTTTTTTATCAATTTAGTGTATTTCTAATATAAAATATTCGCTATCAACAGACTTTCTTCATATAAATCTTATATTAAAAAGTTAAAAAATTAAAAAGGGACAAAAGATGTTGCTTTCACATATTAATAAAATTTATTATATTACTGATCAGATAATTAGAGTTGCGATTGTAAGCGAAGTTCAGCATAATAAGTGGCTTATTCAATATATATAATAAAATTTAATAAAATGTACGATGACATAAATTTAAACATAAAAATATTTAATTAAATAGTGTAAAAGTAACAGCTATAGATGCCTTGTATGTAGCAACTTCCTTATACTGCGGCTTTATTATTAAAACCTATGGGAAATGAAAAGTTAAATAGCAAGTGGATCGCTATTTTATGAAAATGTACTTTAGAAAAGAAATTAAGTTTCTATTGCTATTATTCCGGAGAGGAACACTTCTTACGGTGGGGTGACTTCATATAACAGAAATTACATTTAACTTCTAACAGCTTTAACCTAGTTTTAAGTGTATTTATGTATAATAAATATCCATTAGAGGCCACCGTGGCGCAGTGGGACAGCGCCTGACTGCAAACGCGATTAGTTGTAGGTTCAATTCCCAATCGGTGTAATAAACCATAATTTAATTATTTTAATATTTCCCTTTTAGAAGGAATATATTGAAATGGTGTTAAAACAAAGAAAAACACAGATAAAAATCCAGCAAGCCACAATCTGACAAGTATAAATTCTGTGCGAGTAAAAACTAAACTAGAAAAACATTAAGTATATCCAAAAATCCAATTTCTGAATGGCCTGTATACAAAATGATGAGAACTTCAACAGCTCCATCTGGTGAACTGGTCTCGAAATGTGACTGAAAGTAGAGATAGGAGTGCCTTGACACTATATGACTGCCCTGCTATGCTGGAATAAGCGTTGAAGCTGCAAAAAGGCGGCCTAGCCAAGGTCTGCCTTCCTACTCAATCTGCTCCACTTTGCACGATCTTTGACATCCTCAGTGGTTAGTCCATTGGCTCTCAAATCCTGATTCACGACATCCAGCCATCGCTTCCTTGGGCGTTTCTCGCAATGCTATAATGACCCACTTTTTGCCTTCCGATGTCTTTCGAAACACATGTCCGGATATGTCAACAATATAATATTTTCATAGTATAAACCGTGCTATTATGATCAGAACAACAAGTCACTAATTTTAAGCGTTCTCCTTTCAGTTTTGTTTTAAACTAACTTTTAATTCTTTGTAAAGTCAAGTAATAAGATGATGTTGGTCTGGTATAAGTTTTATATACTAGAATTAAAGTGACATTGACAAATTTAAGATCTCCTTAAACTTTGAGCTAGTAATTTAAAATGTAATATGATAGGTATTTTATCTAATAATCCACATAGCTTTATAAATTAAACGCAACTATGCTAGATACATAATAGTTTAAAACCGTGACCAAGGATCATACTTATTTACTAAATACACTTATGAGGGATAAAAAATAGAGGGATTTATTATAGATTTATATTTAAGTACAATTAGTTTTTCCTCTACTTAGTCATTGTTTTTGTTTCTTATTTCTTGGCTAGGCAGAGATAATTGCTAGAAAAGTTATATAGTTGTTCACTTTGGTGGCATTAAATATATTTTGTTTGTTAATAACATTCCACGATTTACTTATTTATATTTTCCGTCGATATTCTGACGTAGTGCTCTGACAGCCGATTATCATACGAATAGGTTTCCTTTAAAACCACTGCAGCGAAGCCTGCTTTATATGCATGTTCCAATATAGACTTAGATACAATATTGAAACGTTAACAGGTATCGCAAGTGAAACAAGTGACACTTCAATATTGCATGTTTTAATTTTTTTTCTTGACACACGCATTTTCGAACGTATTAATGTATGTGCATACAATATGACGCTGCCTAATTATAAAAGCCTCTATAGGTTCCATTATTATAATAAGAGGATAGCTACAATCTTTTATAATATAATTAAGAATTAAGTTTTATATGTTATGATGAATAAATCTAATTATCATTATGAGGTAGTTTGAACATAATACATAAGCTTTGTGGTAAGCGTGATTATTGATTAAAGTTTGTTTTGTTGTAATATTAAATTTCAAATATGCCTGTTGGGATCGCCCATCCAAAATGTTATCTATGTCTTCAGTATTTAGCGGAATATGTCTAAGGAATAATATGTATGTATTTATGTTTATTTTGTTCCGAGTATATTTTTTAGCTTTTTGCTTTTGGCCACAGTAGGGTAGGCAGCAAGAACTTAAGTTTTCAGGCCTTCAGTTCAAAATTTTTGGTTGAAAAAAAAAAGAACCTTCACGCGTCAATGTCAAATAACTTTATTCAAAATAAGAAGTTACATGCTAATTTTGTATATGTCTACTTAAGTAGTTTATATTATATAACGTTGAAAATAGTCGAGTGTTCAAAGCAGTTTCCAAGGTAATAACATGTCTCATATTTCTGCTCGGTAGATACTCCTTTGAGATCTCTATGGCGTTAAGTATTCGCTTAAGTGTTAATTAAGCGCTAGTGAATCTTAGCACTTGTCTATTCTTTTTAATATAACCTTTTATTAAGAGAATTTAGAAGAAGGAAATAAAATTATAAAGTAATTTTAATACTGATTAGACGTTGAGACGATGGTAGTGTAGAGGTAAGTTTTTAAATTACACAGTAATTACATACATAGTAAATCTAATTAAATATAAATATGTATTGAGTCTATAAATCAAAGATTATATTAAATTTATATTCATTTATTCGCTCTGGATACAAGACAAACGGATTGTCTCAGATTTGGGCAGAAAATGGAGAACAGAGCGCCTTGACACTAGGTTGTTGACCCTGTTTTACTTGATAAGGCGTAAAGCCGAAGAAGAAAAATGAATATATATCCACCTTTTTTACATGTTAAATTATATTCATGCTTATAATAGCTTTCATAGAATAGCTGTGAGTTACGATTTTATGAAATCATATATCATAGTTTTTTAACAAGTGTTGTAAATATTTCCTTTTATACAATTAATAAAATTATCTCACCTTTATAATTATTATATCTTATTAATATTTAGAAACCATCGTGGCATTTTTGTGAAACTTACTGTACATACGATATTTGGGAACTAACTCACTCTGGGAAGTATTTAAAAATTTACGTATTACGTAAAAAAATTTGAATGCAGCGGGACTTGAACCCCCGCCTCTTGAAAACCGTTCCAGCGCTCTGACCGCTAAGCGATGCGTTCTACATCCAGCTACGTCGAAATTCTTATACGCTTATAACAACTTATACTTGTTGTTAGCATATCTGTAGAGAGATTTTTACAAATTTCTGCTAACCAAAGATTATTCTACGAATAATCGTTTGGCAAGAGAGAAAGCTATTTATTATTAAATATTTTTAACATTTTTTTAAAGTGTTATTTGCACACATGAAATTTCATACACGGAAATTGAAATTTCACATTACAATATGAAAAAAGAAATCTAAGTACGTAAGTACAGTACATAAAATATGTATATCGAAATGTGAAAAGTATTTCTACGCTTTGTAGAAATTGGCATATCCGTCACAAATACATTGGTGTGTAAACTATGGCATGGTACCACTAGTGTAAAATATAATGAAAAAAAATATATATAAATATATATATAATAAAAAAAAAGTTATTATTTTCATGATATCTATATAATGTGTTTTTATGCATAATTTGACATATTAGTTCAAATTTATATTATATAAATGTATAATAACACGTGCTTGTTCTAGTTTCCAAACTTAGAGGAATGTTTATTTGTACTACACTTATTTTGATTCAGTGTCCCATTATGCAATGTTCTTAAAAAGGAAAGAAAAGAGAGAGAGCAGGGTTTTATAATTTAGCAATAGTCTGCTTAAACACCATTTTGAAGACGACGTATGAACAAATATAAATTATATTTCATATTATAACAATAATATTGTTTTCTAATTTTAAACATATAAATTGTAACTCATACACTTCCACAGGTTGACTGGAAGAGATCTCTTCTAGAGATAAGTCCACTTTTGTTGACTATAAAACTTTATTACTTTTAATTTGTAATTTTTTTTTCAAATACAATAAATAATATAATATGTACCAAGAAGTTAAGTTGAGATTTACACTGAATTGTATGCTTGTGTTCAAGTATAAACAATCTCCTTATTATTTATAGCCAATAATGCTTTGTATTTGATAAGCTACTTCGACTAAGTTGGTTCGGAAAGGCCGCTGCAATAGTTCCATAGAAGAGAATTTATTTCTAGGCTGTGGTATAACAGTAACTTCGCAAACATCAAAGTAGACCCTTCAAAGTGAATTGAAACCCAGATTGAGAAGTTATTGCTTTTTAGGCTTTGCCTAAAAAGGATTTTTTGAATTGTGTTTTATGACTTTGTACTTTCAAGTAATATTTTGTATGTTACCTTTTTTATTACTGGTGGTACTTATTATTTAATTCATATAAATATTTTATAATAAATATTTGATGCCAAACGGCCTAGTGGGACGGTGCAGTCCGTTTGTAAACGATTGATTGGGAATGATAGCATTTAAAGTATTTTGATTTCGTCAATCTGGTAATACAAATCACGGCGGTGAGTTCCGCCAATCAACACACAATGTCTTCGGGGGAAATATCTTCTCAGTTGGTTCTCTCTGTCTAACTGGCTATGTAGGTAAAAACACATTTTTTTTTATAATAAAGCTTCAATCTTCAATTCAATGTAATTACAATGTATATTATTTTTTGTAAATAACATTGGGAAAATACTGACATATTGGAAAAAGTTTATAAAATATCTTTTTTATTTTAGCAACAATTGTATTTCAACGAATTTTTCATTTTTCTATGGATTTAAATTATAGCTATCTGAAGTTACGCAGATATATAGGTAATAGGTATATAGTTGTTAACATATGTATACTGTATAATATATTGCATATACCTAGTTATTATTCATTACCGTCGTATAACAACATTATCGAGAAAACGAAACTTAATGTTCTATTACCGTAGCGTGATTAACGTCTCGTGTGAATATAATTGCATATGGGTAATAAACTATACCAGTAGTTATAATGGAGAATCATAAATATAATCAAAAACAGCGCAATAGCATAATTACATGGACAGATAGAGTATACCGCAGGGTGTAATATAGTAGCCAATATCACACTGAGTAAGTCAATCGAACTCCCAATAGATATCTAATTTATTACATTCCTAGCGGCCCGTGGGGCTAAATTAATGTAGAAAAGTGACTTCGCTTCGTGGTGACACGCATTAAGAGTCTCTACGTAAATCTACTGTAAGCCGCTGAATACATTTAATATAATGAATTAACATATGAAAAATGTTAATTAATTTATTTATTTTAATAGTATACAAGTCGTGGAAAATAGTAATGAAATACAGAATAGAAAGATTGTGTTTTTTAATTTATTTTTTGCTTGACAAAAGGCAATAATTTCTTATTTCATATTTTGTAGACGAAACAAAAGCGTTTTAAGTAATCATTCTCGCTTAAGTTTTAACAACACTTTTTGTATTTATAAGTTAGATTTTATATAGACTAAGAAGATACATTGAATATCTTCTACTTTTAAAATGGTATTAAAATATAGTATACCTACCAAAGCAAGTGAAATAATTACAATTTACGATACTTAAATTGATCAAAAATTTATTGGCTATTAAAGAACATGAAAATTTGAACGCAGCAGGATTTGAACCCGCTGCGTTCAAATTTTTATACGTTTCCTAAATCAGTGTTTTTCAATTTCCTAAGTGTGCGAATAACACTTTAAAAAAATGTTAAAAAAATATTAATGAACATACCGAGTTTAATTCGTGTCGTGATTTTATTGCGATGTTTCCGTAGCAATTAATGGAGATTAGAAGATCTGTAGCCGACACAAAGACGGAGTCTTGGTAATAATTAGGATCGATTGATTGAGGTCGAATCAACTGAAAAAACCGGTGGTTTCTGTTCATTTGACAGAAGAAAATTACTCAAATGAATAAATATATTTTTAACAATACCTCTTTAGTTATTGGTTTTATATAATAGTAAATAATGATTTAGGTAGGAAAGCGAAAAGTATGTTTTTCATGAATATTAATATAATATTTTGAAGACTATATTCATATTTTTTCAAGGCGAAACAATTAACTTTCACAATTTGTGAGTCAGGCTACTGAATCTACTGACAAACGTATACATATAATAAAAATGTAGCTGATCGCTTTCTGTACATGGAAGACATATAAGAAAAAATATTATTGGAGACATTTAACAATGTAATAGAACCCAAAGTAATGTTTTTATTTATTTTTTTAATATTTATATTTGCATATATATATATAGATGTAAGTTTTTAAAAATACCTTAAAAAATAATTCAAATGTTTTAACACAATATCGGGGTAAATTTATGATTTTATTATAAGTAACTTGATTCATAAAACCCTGTAAGGCGTCGTTGAAGTTGCGTTTTATACCTTTTCTTTTAAAAAAATATATTTTTTCCCCTTTTTAGTTCCTTATAATTAAATTAAAAAGACTAGAAGTGCTGTAAGAGTATGATAAAAACTAAGTTATTGAAGTTTAAAGGAGGTCAGTTGTTTTACTTGATTATCTTCTCCGATGTTATTTTAAAGTTCAAAATTAGATTTTATAATTTTTTATATCAATGATGTTAAAAAATATATATGGGTTCTTTTAAAATAAATACCAAAAAAATAAAAGTAACACATATTCCTATTAAATTTTATATTGTTGATATTCACTTCAGCACCACTCAAATACTGTTTGAAGTTATAGTAATATGAATAGTAATGAACAAGGCTTTTAGAAATGAAGATTTGTATTTTTATTATTTTATAATGTTTATTTCTATGTATTGATTCATTATTGATACACTGTATTAAAACGAAAGTTAGAAGATGCCGACTAAGAACGGATTTTGAGATAGAAGATTAAGGCATTGGAAGGTAGAGACAGCTTTACCCCTCATTATTAGGCGGATGAAGTCACGGGAAACTGCTAGTTATTTATAACTGACATTGATAAAACTGAGCTATTTTTGGAATATTATCAAATATCACATATATGACGTAGCTTGAGTATTTCTAAATAGTACTATTTACTGTTTATACTATATCTAAGTAAGGCAAGTGTCCTCAAGCAAACAGACGTGGAAAATGTAAAACTAAGTATCTCAGTTTTTACTTAGAACAAGTTGTTATCCTTTAAGACTTCATTGAATCGCAAATGTATTTTAAATTGCATACGATCTACAATGCTTTCTCACGCTATTGTAAATTCTGTGTTCTATTTTTTAAATAGCATTGGAAAATAGTTTATTTTTTCAATAAGTCTCTTGATATACAGTTCGGTAAATGTAGGGGAACACAAAGAGATTTGAGATTTGTACGGTAACGTTTAAATATTTTTCTACAGCTTCCCGTTTTTTTCCGCATACCAGGGTAGTCGGAGAGAATCAGTGTCAAGACACTTCGTTCTCCCGACATCGACACATTGCGTGTTGAGTGGCGGAATTCAACGCCGCGCTTTTTCTAGAGTAACAGAGCAGAAAGGAAAATATTTTAAATATAATCGTTCCATGTGGGAATCGAACCCACAACCATTCGCTTTTGCAGTAAGACGCTGTCCTACTGCGCCACGATAGCTTAAAAAATATGATATGTTACATTCTATGCCAATGAATATAAATGTAACACATTATTTAAAGAATAATCGAAAATATGCGGAAGCAAATCACCCTTATTTACTATACCAACACTGGCATCGGTTGAATGTTAATATCAAGCAAATAGTAACCATTACCCAGGGATTAGTGAGATTTATAAATTTATTTGTAAACCAAGCGGTTTAACATCTTGTATATTGAAAAAACGTAACAGGTAGGTCGGTCTGTATCATATTATAATTATATTCATAATTGTTATGAAAAAAATGGGTTGTAAAATCATTTGGATGATAAGCTTATACTCAACACGTTTTAACAGAATAATAGGAAAATAAAATTTTAAGAATCGAAAAAGTCAAAATATAATTAATTAAAAAAAACAATTTAAAATAAAATAGCCATTTTTTATTCATTTAACTTATCTAAAGATATAAATAATTTATAATCTCATCGGACACCAGGCTTTTATCTTCTTGGTTTTTAACTGCACTGGAATATGTTTAAAAAGCTGACACCTGTCCAGTGTCTTTAGGACGTTAATAAAACTTATAAGTGGTATACAAGATCTCGTTTGCAATTTTACAAACTTCTTCCTGTGGCTTATATTTTTTAGCTTTCCTATTGCGACATAAAATTATATTATGAAATATCTACATAACTTTATTCTAATGTAAGGGTTAATACTTCAGAAGAAATTTTCAATAAGCCCTTATACTGCTTTAAGAGCATTTCCTTGATTAACTGGTCTTAAAATATTTGTGTTAAAACTAAAATGTGTTTTTATAATCAAATATAGTTAGTCAATAGCAAAATGACCATTAAAGTACCTACTACTTAAATAACAATCTGTAGAGAAAACTTTAAATGACACGTTCGCAATCTACTCAAGCGTATATACTTTTCATTACGATCATCACGCGTGAACAACTCAGAAAATTTTATTATAAGTATTGATATAAATTGTTAGTGTAGTTTATTTATTTTCTTTCTTAGTGGATATAGGGAAGCTTCGGCTTATCGCTAGCGGCCAGCCCGGCTCATATCAGCCGGTCACCTCGTGCCTCTATTTGGGATATAAATCATGGGAAACACACATTTCCTTTCCACAAAATGCTCAAGGCAAAATGTATTTTCCTCGTGTAGTGTTATTTATAAGTAAAATAGGGTAAAGTAATATTACGGATATTGCTCTGATTGGCTCTTACTCCTGTTTGCATACTGTATTATTTTATATTATACATAGCTTTATTATATTAGAGCTAATTTTACAAGTAATTTTATTTCGAGTACTGAGAAAGTTAATTTGTATAAATGGTTGAAACTATTAAATTGTTGTTTTAATACATATACTTGATAATTAATCAAAACGTATAAACTTGCTATAATTGGTCAATAGGCATTATACTTTGCGTGCAAAAGATAAAGATATAAAATAAACTATTATTTATCATGTTTTGTCTATTTTAAACTATAATTGCTTCGAAATTATTAATAAATAATAATAATATTAAATAAAAATAATAATTATTAAGTTTATACCCTATATAGGTGACTACGTCTAATTGATTCTACATAGCAAATCTTTTAGGAAAATTGAATTTTTGTAATATTAAGATTTTTAAATCTTTAAATTTACTGCCTTTATTGCCTATAATAATGCATATTAGAAGTATGAAATGAAATATCTATCTATCTCATATTTAATTAATATACACTGAAAGTTATTATCTTATTTATATAAAAGTAACTAATTATCAAGTATAATAGTACTTATTGGTAGCAATAAGTAAAATACATTAAGTAAAATGATCAACTGACAATCTTATTATTTATAGTAAGCACACTATTTCTATAAATTGTCAAATTGTCAATCACTACTACGTAGTAAGATAATGCTCTTTTATTTAAATATACAAGAGACCACTCTTAAGCGCAGTCGTTTCGTGTTTGGCTGCACAGTTTCCGAGGGTTCCAATCTTACAAATGCTTGTATTTATAATTATATTTGCATAATCCTGTTAGTCGAAGAATTATTTCGATTGAGTTTCTAAAGTACAGAAGGATAAACAAAAAAGGAGAAGGGAGTGACGTATTATTATATTCTCTTAGTCAATACCACGCAAAAGGAATCTCTTCTCAAAATCTTTTTTTAAACTTATTCTAAAATATCATTTCACAAAAATGAGGACACGTTTTTACGAGGTGTTCCAAAAGATTTATAATGGGTAAGGATTCCAGGGTATCTATGGTAAATGGCGAGAGGACTTCCTAACAAATTGAAAATCAATGAACCGCGGAATTCAATTTGATATTGAAAGCCATCTCTCACGTTGGCTCGAAGGCGTCAGAGTACTTGCGATATCTCTCTTTGAGTTCGCTTCACATTCATATAAAGACCAATATTCTCACGTTGAAAAGACATTTCGAGTAAGGTATAATTTCAGTTTTATATTTAGAGTGCCTTTTGGTTTCGAATTACGTGTTTATAGATTTTAGAAGATTATATTTAGTTATTGCCATTCTGCCACAGTGAGAAAGTGACTGTCTATAAATGCAATGGTCGTGGATTCAATTTCCACATACGGGAATAATTATATTCTAAATATTCTTACTTTCTCGTTCTGGTACAACTAAGCGCTGTGTTGAGATCTATCACTTATCACGCAATGTCTCAAATTAGGGCGGAAATGGTACACACAGTGTCTGTTCTCAAGTTTTGATTAACGTAAAACACCTTTTATTTATATATATATATATAGTAATTCTTGGAATTTTTATTGAAGCAGATAAGACAAATTAATAATTTCAAGAAAATATAATATAATAGTAACTTTTTATTTAATTCCATATCTTCATCATTATCAGTCCTTCTTAGTCCAATTTCTTGAAGTAGGATTAGAACTTGCAATCATCGCATTTAGCTACATATACTGTATGATTTTCGCTTACATTACGTTACGTTTTAAATATGAAAATAATAAAATATTTACCACGTTTTTATTTGAGGCCATGTGAAAGCTTCTGACTGAATACGCGATGGTTGTGGGTTCGATCCATTTATTAATTTTTTAACATTATTTTCAAAATCTGTTTTTATCTCTGCTCTCGTTACAAAACAAAGCATGGCGTTGAGTTCCACTACTCAACACGGAATGTCTCGGATTCGGACGGTAAGTAGGGAGCGGAGGGTGAGACACTAGTTTCTCTCTACCCTGCTGTGGAAAGTGGAATAAAGCTGAGTTCAGCTTCATCTGTCTTCTATCATTGTGAGAAAATCTTGCAACGTTTTTTTTGACCCACTTCTTGTTGTCCGATTGTAGTCTGATGATAACACAATATTTTCACCTTAGGCCCTTACTTGAACAACAAGGATATCGAACGATAACAATAAATGCCCACCAATATTATAAATGCGAAAATAACTCTGTCTGTCTGTGACGTCATAAAGGCCAAACTGCTGAACTGATTGTGATAAAATTATATATAGAGATACTTGAGAGCCTTGAGGGTCATAAGATGAGCATATTTTCTCCCATTTTTTTTAGATTTCCAGGAATTTCATTGTTTTACGAAAAGACCGCCGAAAATACGAAGCAGTAATAGTTCACGCCCGCGAAACCGCGAGTGGGTCGCTATTATATTGTAAGTTAAGCGACGATGAAACCTGTAATATCAAATATAAATTAAATTAAATGTTTACCGATATTATAAATTCTGAAATTACTATAAGCACTCAACTTCACCACCATGTAGGTACTTATTCCGCAAAGCTGTTAACTTTGTAATGTTCTGATAAGCCTATATACCAGTCTTCGTCGGCGTATAATTAAATGTTATACTTCGTATGTTTTGTGTGTTTACAGTTTGTTCTCACGCAATACAAGCTAATCGTTGAATTTATTTTTTTATTCAGAACTTTCTTAATCCCTACTAAGCTGGACTTAATATCGAAAGTTATTTGTTAAGGTAAAATAAATATTTCCTTTTTAAATTTTTGGAAATAAAATGTTTTACTGTTCAAAGAATATGTGAAGGAGAAAGATTTATGTGCAACCATCAATTTTAATGTCACTATGACTACAATGGTTACTTGATCATCTAATAAATTCAAACTGTTTCATATGGCTCCGTCCCAATATTTTTTTAAATGGTCTGCATTCTAAGCTTATACGTTCACAATATATATTTCTTGCTTTATATGTCTATTATAGGCTATTATATATGTCTTTCAGCCATATCCATATATATATATGCACATTTTATAAAATGAGAAAATGATGAATAATAGAAAATGGAGCTCCAAATGAATATTTTTTTATTTATTTGTACCTTACATTCAAGTGGCCCAGATTTTCAATGTGTAAATGATAGACATACATATAATGGAATAGCTATTTTGGCATGCATACCTATTAATACTAGTAGTACTATATACTATTGATTTGTTTTTTATTTAAACATATACAACACTACAAATACTTGGACAGTGCTCTTTTCTTATATTACTATTTGCTTTCTAATTGTCAACTTACATTAAAATAATAATGGTGGTGATATATAAGATGATGATGAAGAAGGTGCTATGGTTTTAGTTATCTCAGTTTATGTAGATGAAATTATAAAAAACAGTCTTCTGGATGTAGTAGAAGATTACAATAACAAATTAACTTACATTGTTCTAGTATATCTAGTATTTACTATGTATTAAATTTTTTTGACCGTATAAAGTGCTAACTCACATATTCATTTTTAGTGCACAGTTTAGGGTTTCAGTTTTTACTTATATTTGTTATCTCTGTTTTGTTTTATGACAAGTTAATATTCTAAGGTCTATAAGGTAGGTATATAGTTTAGTTATTAGTAATTAACAGTACACCGCATCAAGGACAGCGAGGCAACGGCTAAACCACAATATTGAGGCGCTTATGTTAAAATCAATCGCCGTATATCCGATATTACCTCAAAGCAGACATAATACAAAAGTAAATCTGCGTAATTAATTAATTGCGTAGTATTTATTATAATATAAATAGTCATAATTATTTACTTGTTATGAGAATCGTCAGCCATTATGTCAATACACCATTCATCACCATCATGGTGCTAAATGGAAAATTATAAATCTAACTTTGTCTTCCATAACTAAAAACAAACTAGTAATAAAAAACTGAAAGATATACGCTTTTATAAGTGGAAAACACCGTTTTTGGTGTTTCCCGTTATACTAGGTCATCTTTGCACGGACATTGGACTCATGCTACAGAAATATTATAATATCATCATATCCGGACTCGTGTAAATTATCAAGCAAATCTGACGGCAATTCATATAGTATCGTTGCAAGACTTTCTTACATAGATTAATAGGATACAAGTGGAACTAATAAATTGTGTTATAAAATAAGCCAATTATATAATTCTATACTTCATATCCGAACTCAATTTGATCCAATATAAGCTTATTATCATTTGAAGAGTTTCTTCAAATTATTAACCAATGCTCGTTTTATTTGTATTTTTATGGTGCAATAAACAATGAACTAACTTTCGTTTCATACACTGTTGGCTCATAACATCACAATTCATTTCAAAATGTTTCATATATTCGGAAAATTAGTGCCAGCAAAGGTGATCAAATGCGTTCACAAATCATAGTGACATCAACGTTATTGCAAAGCGCGGAGGAGAAATGTCCTCGACTTAGTAGGTAAGTACCTATTCCCTAGGAATTCTCGTTAGTGATATATGTTACCATTCTTTACTGTGGTCCCAACGAGCTATACTTCATTTGTTCCAACTTCTTTCTACAGTAAATTTATATTGACATGAGACATCGCTGATATCATTGACTGTATGTATATGCTACTATATAGGTAGAAAGAAAAAAGTTGGTACTTTATATTTTCTTTTATTAATTATGATTTATAATTCGTTATGATTATGATTTATAATTCGTTATGATTATGATTTATAATTCGTTATGATTATGATTTACTATTCGTTATGATTATGATTCACTATTCGTTATGATTTACTATTAGTTATGATTATGATTTACTATTAGTGTATTCAATTATCGAACTAGTTTTTTTTTATTTTGGGCTATGTCTATAATGAAATTGATACGCGAAGAAAAACTTACTCCTTTTTATGAAAATTATGCAAACTGTGGACAATATGAAATTTGGAACTGCTTTAAAATGTACGGAAAAGAGCGCAGAAAGTCAATATTCTTTTAATAATAATGTATTAAAAATACATAATAATAATGAAACCAATATTACTGTTTACACATACACTTTCGTATAATGTGACATAAACTTCAGACTAACCACTGGACTTCTAGTAATTTCTATTAAATATTATGTAAATAATTATATACTACGTTCGTCATTATATGTATAACGCTTTATGTATAATATTATTTGGGTGTTGTTGTGTGTTTTTTAATTACGAAAATAAGTAAAAAGTGAATCCGTTAAAGTTTCATATAGGAAATTTATTTCATCAATTTTGTTCATCAGGACATTGCGGTGCAGTGGAACAGCGTCTGACTGCAACCGCGATTGGTTGCGGGTTCGATTCCCACTCGGCGCAATGGTCATTATTATTTTTTTTCATTTATCCGCCCTGGTGAACTCAATCACTCAATCACTGACTATCTTTTCATGTGTATACGTAAAAGCGAGATGCTGTAAAAAAAAATAATACCAATTTCTTGTTGGAAAGCATATATATAGGATAGTATGACTTAATATTTAAGCATGGTCCTGAAATATATAAAGATATATAAAAAACAAAACTATTTTATGTGCTAACGACAATTACATGTCAATATTAATTAAGTTAGGATTTTTGTAAGCGAGTCAAGTAACGCTCTATCTTTTGAAAATTACGACCTCAATGGAAATTATTAATTTAGTTATCAACGGGCATATGCCGCCATTTTCTCAGCAAGGGATAAAGCAAATTGAATTATATGGTTAGAGATTGGATCGTATCAAAGGAAAGCCTCAACCTCTTAAATATTATATTGATGAAATATAGACACTGATTGTACTGTGCATAATTAAATTGATATATGTATTTCTCATAATAAGTATAGAATTTATGTACTACTGGTGTTATTACCTAGAGGTATATAAAATATCAATTTTATATGGCTTAAAAATAAAATTTATATTTTTGTTTTGTTTGTGTAGTTTGTGCCGTGTAATTTAAAAGAACAATAATAATTTAAAAGAACAATACAGACAAGTGATATCATTGCTACCAAATTAGCAGGTAACATATGACATGTATATATCAAATCATTCCGCTACTCACTTGTTGACTGACAGACAATGCACTGCCGAAACTGCTGGCCGCAGTACCTCAAGATACATAGTATATATCTAAATACTATAAGGAACCTTCCATGAGAATGTAAAGGGGTAGTAAGAGAAATTTCCTAAATTTCATTTGAGAATGGTACAACGAGAGTTTAAAGCCCACACAAAGGCAACTAGTCATAATAACAAATGTAAATATTTTTCTATGTTAGATTTACATGCAAAATTGTCATGTTCAGTTAGACACACATGCTCCAATTCTTCCCTGAAGCTTCAGTTTCTAATTTCATTGTAATATTTGTATAGATAATTTCTTAGATATTAATATAGTTATCAGTTTTGTCAAATATTCATTATATCAGAGCCAGAAGTTATTACAAAATGACCGATTATTAACCAGTCAGAAGTGACCTAAACTGATTCTATTTTCTAAATGTTTGTACAAATTTGAATTATTTTAAGTTATTAGATTAGTCACCTTTGCCAAAATAGTGCGGTTACTAATTGGTCATTTAATTAGCTAAATTACATTAAAATAAAATATCATTTCATAGTTTCCACAACACCGGCCGCATCATAAGTGCGGCTTTTCTACAAATACTTTGATTTATCTTTGTCTATGCTTCTAGGGAACTATTAACATATTTGTCAGTTATTTCATGCTCTATAAAATAAATAATATTTTATTGATAAAACTTAGGTAGTACGGAATATATGTACCGTAGTTTATAACTCTTTTTACAAATATTATGGGCTTTTTACAACCTAGTACTAGTTATATAAATATCATATCATGTTCTTGTCACTTCACTTCTGTATAAAGCTACTGGTTTATAATAATTAAATAACTATATAATAATCGTACCACACTCCGTTTTCGGCACTAATCGATTTATATCTAAGTATTGTTAATAAGCTAAAAATATACATTATGTAGAATTCAAAGGTGACAAAAGAGGTGAATGGATATTTGCCCAACGAATTCTTATTGCGATATAAAGGAGTAATAATAACATAAATGGCAGTAATTAAATGCACTAATAAATATTCCCTATATTTTTTTTTGGCTTTTTGTTTCGCTTCGCGTTTTATCCATGATATGTTGTCAGATAGAACGGAGCGCGGACCACTTCTTCAAAGCTCTTTATTAATGCCCTTCGGGGTTTCTCATGTTTTTGACGTGATTTTCCTTGATACTGTGATTTCAAAGGTGTCCCTACCTACAACCTCTCTTACCGCTCACCTTACATGTTAATATAAAAATGTGATAAAAAATATATTTGACCGAATATTAAATTTCATGTACGTAATACACTTAAACCATACTAAACTTAAAAGCTGTTCGTAATCCTGTTTGCTGGTTGAATAAACGTTTACTATTTTGTGATTTCAATTTATATCAAAATACAAGCGACTAATTAGTTTTTCAAAAACTAGTAGTAGTTTTTCTAGAAACTATTTAGATTTTTTAGATTTTTTTTATATACCGATTGAATTAAATTGAACACTAAATACTAAGGGAAGTTTACCAAAATACAATAGTCAAAATAGCATTAAAATCGGTTCAGCCGTTTTTGAGATTATCGTGCACAAATAAACAGAAATGAAAGTTTAAAATCATTGTTATGGGTTTTATTACATTGATAAATGCCCACAATAATATTTTTGTCATACTCCTACATACAGACTGCGAGAAGATTACGTATCGGCTTGCGGAGTACGTGCTAAAAATGAACTGATATATAACCTTTACACGTAAAAGTTATATTACATTTTATAATAATATATTCATTTTTATATATATTTATTTTATGTACGTTTCGCTGCCATAGGGTTGGTAAATAGGTTCATTACAAATTTCATCAAAAGGTCTCTCGCGATGATGAAGATGTGCTTCTTAAATGAATTAAGCAAAACATATATTTATTAAATTAAAGTGTCCAAAGTCGTCTCATATCGTCATTTTAAACATAAAACATAATTAGCTTTTAGGATTTTGCCATTCGTCAAGAAAAAAGGGGACAGTACAGTGAAAAGGGATTCTGTCCACCGTATTTCATTATCCGTTTTAACTTTTTGTACAATATAGAAATCACTGAACATGAACTTTTAAAAGATAAATCGTGAACTAGACATATTTAGAAAACGTATAAAAATTTGAACGCAGCGGGATTTGAACCCGCGCCTCTTGAAAACCGTTCAAGCGCTCTGACCGCTAAGCCATGCGTCCCACCTCCAGCTACGTTGAAATTCTTTCCTAAATTTTTTGTTTTTCAATTTCCTAAGTGTGGGAATAACACTTTAAAATGTTAACAAAATATAAATCGTGAACTGTTGCCTTTTTATTTTGATTAACTCTATATAATTTTTACATATTGCCATTATTTCATAACGGTTTCTATAAAAGGTGAAATTTCATTATATTAAAATAGTTTTCACAAGGCAGGTACAATATTTTGCATCCAATTAAGAACATAAATGAAATTATGAGAAATTTTCTCAAAAGTGGATTTCTACGCGTTGTTTGCATACCTTAAAAGTAATTGAATTAGTGTCACGGTTCAGTGCAAATTACTCAGGCAGTTTAAATTAACTTGTTACGGGCGAGGTCGACTTTGGCCCTAAACTTGCCTAATTTTGTGAGCGCAACATCAAACTGTGCTTCGTCCATATTACCCTCTTGGTCCCATATGAATTTTGTACACTAATTAGTTCCAGGGATGTTTATTTTACTTAAGTTTGTGTACGCTACAATGATTTATGACTGCGACGGCTACCAGATAAAATAAATGTCAAGACTCCAGCTGTTGTATTCTATAAGTGCGACGTGTCCACAGCACGTTTCATTTTATACAGTTTTATGATCAAAAACACATTTAAAATTTAAAGTTTATTTTCAGAAAACATTTTACGTTAACACACAAAATTCTTAATTTCAATATTTAATATGCTTTATTTGTTAATTTCGTACAACATTAGTTTTTTATTCGATGAAATAAACGTAATGTAAAGGAAAGTATTTTTTCTACGGAACATAAATAGAATATTTAATTACTTAAATGAAACTTTGCTTATATATCACAGAGAACTGTAAATGAGAACTAAAAACTCGAAGTGTGTTAGAAATGTGTTGGTTATCTTGTTGTAGAGTTTATTATGTAACGCTAGGACAGACCACATGGTAAAAGTGAAACTAGTTTCGGTCCAGGTAGCGAGTTTTTGCGTTAAACGTGAACGAAATTGTTTTGAAAGTGTGAAAAAGAAAATTCAACTGCAAAAATAACGATGTTAAAGGCACATTCTTTTGAAAAATCGCGGTAACATTACCTGTAGAATGTATTTATGTCAAAAATAAAATTGCATAAATTAACTATATGTTTAAAGTAGGTATTGATAGAATATACAAGGTGGGCCAAAATAAGTCATCCGATGATAGCTTGGGCGTAGTTTAGACGCGTTTGGCGGTCGACAGGCAGCAGCTGATGCACGGACTGGACTTTGTACGGGAACATACGCAGGTCTTTGAACAAAATTCCCCTTAGGGACATCTGATGGCTCATTGCGAGGCACGGTGTCTGGTCGATGTTTCTGCAGAACGTACTCTCGGCAGAACGGGCGCTCCGGGGCAGCGTGTCCTGTGATCCCATACTCTTTAAGGTTGGTGGCCAAACGGCACAGAGTTTGCGCAGTCGGTGCCGGACGACCAGGGTATCGGCGACGGAATTCACGCTGCGGCGTTACGCAAAAAAATAGGCACGATTACTCCGCGTTCTTGGAGAGTGTATCGCTACATGGCTTGTTCACTTGTATTCTACATCTGTGTAGTTCACAAATGTCAAAACAGATTTGACATTTACCGCCATTTGCAAAAATAAGAGCATCTTCCAATAGGGTGATTTATTTTGGCCCACCTCGTAGTATAGCATCTACGTTACTGACTTACAACATAATGTAAACTACGCTTTGGTATAATCCTGAAGAATACTGACGACAAGGTAAAAAATCCAATTAGACTTTCACTAAATCTTATTTAAAGAAAACTCTTTTAAGTTTTAACTAAGATGCATGGGGTCGATGTCAGCTGAGAGTAATATGGGGGCAACGAGATGAAACGAGTAGAGTATTAATCAGTTTGTAAAACGTTTATTTATACTCTGACAAATTTTATATTCTTAAGTATATTTTAATAAGTTCATGAATAAGTTTTAAGTTTATTTTATGTGTTACACAATTACACAATTTTAAGGTTTTTATATAGAAGGTGGCGTTGATCAAGTATAAGAGGATATATGTTAAAAAATACATATTTAGAAAACGTATAAAAATTTGAACGCAGCGGGATTTGAACCCACGCCTCTTGAAAACCGTTCAAGAGGCGCGGGTTCAAATATTTATACGTTTTCTAAATATGTCTTTTTCAATTTCCTTAGTGTGGGAATAACACTTTAAAAAAAATGTTAAAAAAATAGATATATGTTGTAACATTAAGATATAATTAAGTGATGCTTAATACATATTTTAAAATATGTGACTAATACCTAATTTTTATTTTTTTTTTATTTTGGCAGTACGCTTATCCGTAGCGGCGTAGAACAGAGAATAATTAGAATTAATCAAAGTGATTTTTTCAAACACCATCAGTATACCACTTTTTAGAACACCATTTATGTATATTCATTGTGTTATAATAAATGAATAGGAAAATGGATCATATAAACTGATTAAAAGTTCTGGTTGGAAGGTTACATAAGATACTGATGTTGTAACTTTAAGGCGTTAGTCCGTTCGATCACAAGGGTCACATTTTAACCCACTTTAAAGTAAGTAATGGCCACTGTCATACAATTTAATATTTACGAGAATAACGTCTACTAATAAAATTTCAATTTTTAATTTTATTTAATTAACATCACTTGTATATGAACTATAACATAAAGAGACGCTGTTGAACAGCCACAACTCGAGAGAATAATAATAAATTGATCTGGAAAATCAAAGCGCTGCGTTGAGTTTCGCCACTTTTTTTTAATTTAGGCAGCAAGTGAAAAACTGCTGCGTCATGCCACTGCGTCATGTCCATGCCTATCCTGCTATTTAAAAAGCAAAACAAAATTGAAAAATAAATATAAATTAAAAATGAGTCGTAATATAAGTAAGTGTTTAAGCTTACGACGTCCTCGTATACTCAAGTGTTTTACTTCAAAAGCACTTAAAGTGAATCTCGCTCTATATGGAAGAGGGGCTTATTACGAAGAGCGTTTCATCTTTCTTCATATTCTATCAATTGAAATGGAATGTGTTCTGATCTTATGATATAAATGTATCAACTCATTGAAATTTCAATATATATATATATATATATAGTAAGTATATAATAATATTTTTTTTTATATATCGAGTTAAAATATGATTTGGATCTTAAAAAACTGACTACATTTAATCTTTATAAACGATAGGAGATATATCTGTATAATTATAGGGTACAAGCATTTGTATACAACTTCCGCTGCGCGTGTATTTGCGCGCCTCATTCACTGTATGATTTATAGACCCTGAAAGGCTTTAATAGCTTTCACTTTTACAGTGATTTATTATCCACGCGCTAAGTATTTGTGAAATAAAACAGAAACCTATTGAAAATCTACGATCAATACCTGTCAAAGCGAAAAAAAATTCAATTAAAAGGAATTGTGAATTCTTTCATTGGATAAACGGAAGGCCTGAGAATTGAAAACTGTGTAAAAAGATTTTTTTTATACTTTTTCATTCGGCCCTACTTTAATGGAATTTATCGTATTGATTAATTTCGACAATACCTTCCTAATTTTATTAGTGTAACTATCTATATATTATTACTTATGTCATCTTGTCTGGACAGCTGTAATCCTAGTTTAAGCTTGAATTTGGAAAAAAATAACATTTAGTATTAATTACAATAAAACAATAAATAGAGTCAGCGCACGGTATACATCTGTAAACATATACTTTTGGGTGGTTTTAATACTCAAGTACATTATGAATCTATACGTTTTTAATATATTTTTTTGTAAACGAAACAAGCTACATAACATTAAAATTTAAAAATGCAATCTATGTAAACAAAATCCTTAAACAAATATTCAATTTATGTCAAAAATGGTTTACATCATTTTGGAAAAGAGCTGGTACTATTGAAAATATGGCTACCGACAAAAAGCCTAGAAAATAAATAATTTTGATGACTGAAACGCCTGATGTAGAACCATATTAGTTGAGATACACTATAAAAAATAAGAAAATAGAATCTTAGTAAAAGTTGCTCATCGTAACCGACATCTTTTGTTGACATGAAAAATGAAATGACCAGCTGTGTTGTAATATATATGAAAATGCCGGTTTAATAAATGTTGCTGTATTGAATTTAGAAGTCTGTAACATCTAATGAGGAACTAAGAGAGAGAGAGAGAGAGAGTAAACATTATTACTTTTGGTTTCTTCTGCCTGGCAATGATTCCAACGGTTTTTTTATCGTTTAGATTTACAATTAGCCCTAACTATAAAATTATAATCAACAAATAAAAAAAATCAGGAATATAGATTAATATAAATATAGCAGTTAGTTATGAACTTCCACTGTGTTGCAAGGAGAAACTGCCATGCGTCACGTTCGGTGCCCGCCAATTTGTCTGTCATTTGCCAAGTCCATACGCGCCATGAATGTTGATTGAATCTACAAAACATATTATATGGCATATAGCTATTTACAATTTCTGTTGCATTCATATAATTGTATTGCATTTTTAGTTTAAATATTGCTTATGTTATTATTGTCAATGAATAATAATTGTTTTAATACAAAAATAAGTAGTAAATAAATATACTGGCCATATAGATTTGTTTTTCTTTAACCGTTTGTATTTTCTCGGAAATTACTGCGCCGATTTCTGTCGTGTAGCTTTCAAACTAGGGCAGCATAGGGTATAATTGATTTTAAAGGCTTTTAACGTTTAAGTTACTGTATAACTAACAATAATCAACCTGCTATACTTTAAAAAAACAAGGAAATGGCATTTTTGACAACTGTTTGGTCAGCGTGGAATTTCTGTTAGCGTATAAAACTCAAAGGTTTGAAATTAATATTCGAAATGGAGCTTTAGAAGATTAGATCCCCTACAAGATATGGAAATGGAAACATACCAAAATTGTTTAGCGGGATAAAAAAAATCTTGTAGAAGTCATTTTATGTGCAACTGAACTAGAGATACTAGCCAAACTAAAATGAAACTATTGGAAAAGTTTTGGATTTTTACGTTTTAATAAGCTTTATCTTATGTACACATAATATATACATAATTATATATGCTGGGAAGTGGGAGTATCTTAGCGTGCTGAAGGCAGTAATATTTAGGCCCAAATTTTTGATTTCCAAAATATTACATAACAAACCTTTTCATTATAGAGATATATACTTTATAATTTAACTTTTTTGATTTACATAAACTATAGACGAGATATTTCATTGTTTACGTTTAGATATAACACATACCTAATTATCGTTGTATTAATGTTGAAAATGTATTATGCTAAACGAAATACAAGCAGTTAAATGCCCATTAAAATATAAAAGTTTGTTTGAAACATTGTTTAGAAGTTCAAATTTATGCTAAGTAAAGAAACCAGAGGATATTGTAAGAATCTTGTCTGCCGACTTTCTAAAGATACTTATTATACCAAATAGGTAACAAATTTATAAACTTAGCTAATTAGGGGAGCTTAGGCCGAGTTTCACGTTTACCTGAAAATGTAGCGAAGTTTACACCGTGATTTTAACCTTTGTCTTTGTTTGTAAAATCAATGCTGTTTGTCCTATTAATACTCCACCCACAATAGATGGTTCTATTATTATTAATTACAGTACATTTAAAACGATGTCTAATAAATCTTATTAATATCATATTGGTTGAGGTTTTTTTTTTTAAGCATCACACTTTTTTCAGCATACCAGCGTAGTCAGAGGGAGAGAGTTTCAAAAAAGTTCGCTCAAACTCCAGACATTGCGTTTTGCTTAGCGAAACTCAACGCCGCGCTTTGTCTTGTTCACCAGAGCGAAGATATGAAAATAGTTTTAATATAATCATTTCCCCCAGGAGGCAATCGATCTTACAACTTGTCGGGATTTCAGTGAGGCGCTGTCCTGTGCCATTAAGACCAATTTTAAATATTGAAGAGTACACGTACTATTATTTAATATTGGTAGTAAAAACAATTTATTACTTGTTAAATTATAAAATAACATTATTATACATTATCTGTACGTAATGCCTAAACATACAACTGTCAGTTCAACTGTCTAAACGTACAAGGGTAAAATCCGGATTACCCCAGTTTTTAAGACCACTACGTTAGGTACATAGTGGTGCTAGCTTACAGTACAGTTAGAGGTGCTTTACAATAATTATAAGGACCTTGGGAAGGTCAAGGACCTTGGTGTAGTTTAAATCGTCAGCGTAGACGTACACATTTTGTAGGTGACTTCAAGGAGTCTCAACATTATTATGATTAGTACTTAATAAATAACAATGTAAAGGAATACGTTTAGCTTTATTCAAAACTAGCTATTTTTGAAAAAGACTATATATATTTCTATATAAAATAGATACATAGATTTGTTTCTAATACATGAACAAATTAACTAATGGACGGACGGACTGTCACAGTTGAATTGATAAGGGTCATGTGAAATGTTACTTTCTAAGACTAACCGCTTTATTCTTTACGCGAAATGTCAATGTTTCTTGCATATTGAAATGGTCTCTTTACATTAGACATGCTTATAATATCAAACAAATACTTGATAATCTCCAGATGAAAAGTAAACTTAGATAACGGGTAAAAAGCAAACTTATTATAATTTATCAGTATTTTAAAAGCTTGCTGAAGTATTTAATGTATGCTGCAGAGTACAGTAGCAAGATAATATTAAAGTATGGAATCCTCAGGATCTATACTTACATTATATATTGAAATTTAACTCGATGGAAAGTTTATATCCCTTCCTAGAATAACTTCTCCCAGTAAAAAACGTAAGTATGTTTAATCCATTCAAACAGAATGTTCTCTTTAAATAGAAATTAAAGAACCAAATAATGTGCGACAAGGTTCCATTTATCATTCTCGGGATTTTGCATGATCTCGATTGATGACTTAGAAGAGATTGGATAATAAGTGTATCAGCTAAGTAAGAGATAAACGGTCCCAAGAAGGAATCATTAAAAACGAATATTAACTTTGTGAAGGTTTTGTGTATAGCGTAGGTAATATTCTTTTTTATTTTTTGCTCAAATAGAATAAAATAATAAATAACCAATTATTTAACTGATTGTAGGTAATAAATATTTATAATAGCTTACGTGGCATGCCAGTAAGTGTATGTCTGTCAAATTCATTAATACGCGAACGTCAGATGCAATTACATATTTTCACTTAGTTTTATATTTATTGCCGTTTACTTACACTTTAATATGGTTGTGGCGAGCATGTAATCAAACGTGATATTAACAATAAAAATAACACAATTTAACCTTGTTTCTAGTTTAAAAAATAATAATTAAAGTGTATTTAATACTACCCAATCAATAGATTAATATTTTTTTGCCTATGAAACACAATTATTTTTTATTAAATAAACACATATATTGCTTTAAATCTGAAAATATTGTGTATCACATATGCATTAAATTTAAATTCATAAAGTGTAACAGTTTCGAAATTTGGAGTGTCTCAGTTCGATACAACATTAAATCAAGAATGCATGATCCAATATTATAAAATTCGAAATTCAAAATGAACGAATTTTTTCAAACTAATATAAATATGAACTAATATGAACTAAAGTTCATTTATAAATTTAATTATTTGTTTCATTAAAAAAACTAATATTTTATACCTATTTATACTATATTAATTATAAATTACTATAAAATTTTTATTTTCACACACTTAGAACATAGAAAAACATTTTTAGAATACATATACAAAATCCTGTTGCGTTTAACTTTTATACGTTTTCTAAAAATGTTTTTGAATTATATGCCTAGTTATCTTTATTGTGAGGCAATATGAGTATAGTAAAGATTGCGGGTCCATGCCTATACTGGGAAATGTTTATAATAAAATAATTTGCATTTTCCCTCTCTGGTAACATAAAGTGAGCATTGAGTTTCGCCATTCGATATATAATGTCTCGATAAAAGATAAAACATTACTGGGTTAAATTAATGATACTGAAAACATAAAAATGTGGGCTGTAAACCATTATATGAGTTTTTTTTAATTAAACCTATGTTCGTAGTTAATTTATTCTTTAGACAGTACAATGAAAAGTTTAAAGTGCTGTTTTCATTACTTCCTTAAATATACACATTAAACCATTACATTTCAATAAATAAATTCAAATAGTACCACATAATTGACCTGCGTATGTATACATTCTGTGATACTCCTATAGGATCGAAGTTATTTTCAGATCATATTTTCAATTTATCTTCGTAACTATTGGACCCAGCCATTAATCATAAGAGTCAAATAATAAAAAGCCACTGATCTGAGCTGATGGAATATTGTCAATAAAACTCAATATTTAGCGAATTTTCGCTTGTAGCGTAGCGCTAGAATTTTTTTATTAATGTAAATATATTCTGTTTCTATTTTGATGATAAATTCTAAAAACTTTCACTCAGGAATAACAAGGCTGACAGTTCGACGTGTGGAGCCTACATCAAATATCAAATTACTGCCCGACCGCAGTAACCGGCGTTCCTGTACGCGACACTGTCGACTCAGCATGATGCCGACGCGAATACTCGCGGAGAAGCGCCACGTACGTGCCGCGTCAATTTATCACCCATCACCTATTCTGACATAAATACAATGTTCGTTATACATTTTACTTTACAAATTAAATAAAGAATCCACAAAGACTTATAGAATATAAAACAGAATTTAGGCTTATTAAAAAAACCCGTTTTGTTATTTGTCGAAAACTGGATATTTGTGCACAATTTATAATACTTATTAAAAAATGGATATAAGCCTATTCTTATTATAAAATAATTCTCATTATTAACACTCTATTATAAAGTCACTACATACATACATAAGTATGTGATGATGAAAGTGACCGACCAAAGGTTCGGTTTCACCTTCGGCCAAAAATTGGCCAAACACATCAGCCGAACCGAAATTTAGTACTCGTGGACTTCTAAGTCTAAGATGGCTACGCGTAGCAATCACCCTCGGTAATTACAGCTAAGAATACATAACTGTTAAGAATATTACAAACTACTGATGACCTATAGACTATACACATTCGTCTTTAATGAGACTGTTTATGTCGCGTAAGTGTGGGTTCTTGGTAATCAAACTGGTGAAGGCCTGTATAATACTTACTAAAATGTCTTTGTGAAATTGTAAAGATATGCATGAATGATTCAAGAGTACCATAGCGGTCTGGATGTGGATACAGCTTCCTCTTTATTTTGGCTACAGTTTTGGGAACTGAATGTTTTGTCTGAACAATTATGGATGTCGTTATCAAGACAAATAGTTACCAGAGACATATAATGGCACAATCGACATGTGTCAAGCGTTTCGTCGTCCTAAGGAACCTGTTAGACTTATTGTTTTTTATTGTTTGTAACCAAGTAGCCAAGATCATCAAATAGCAACTTGCTTTTCGATACGGCCTTGGGGATGTGAAAGTACTTTATTCAGAAAGCAATCTGTTCTTGAAAGTATGCACTAGATATTTATATTATATCGTGCTTTCTAATAGGTAGATGCCGCAATTTTGAAATCAATATTGTGGGATCCCGCATAGTTCCAATCCCATTTATTGAAGGATTACGAGCGCAGGATTAGCGGGATTTACAGGACTAGAAAGAAACTGGTAATAGAACGAAGTTGCAAAAACAGTTTTTAGGCTAAAAAAAATAGCGACAGTTATATTTATAACTAAAGTAACTGAAGGTGGTGTAATGGTACGTAAAAAAACTTATTCAGAGAAGAAAGGAGAAAAGATATCTAATTTTAACGATATAATCAACAGAATTTGGGATTGATGTATGTTTAAAAGCTCACTAACTAATATGATAAAGACATATTTAGAAAACGTATAAAAATTTGAACGCAGCGGGATTTGAACCCACGCCTCTTGAAAACCGTTCCAGTTCTAGAAGCGTGTGTTAAAATCCTGCTGTGTTCAAATTTTTATACGTTTTCTAAATATCTTTTTCAATTTCCTTAGTGTGCGAATAACACTTGAAAAATGTTATAAAATATGAAATTTTGTAGTTATATACCATATTCACATTTATATAAAATTTAAATAAATGTGGAGATACGTTGATTAATTCATGGTTTTAAGAATGAAAATTGCTAGTCCCGCTGATACTGAGATTGAACACAGACTGCGGGACCTTACTTGAAACGGTATATTTGAGGATATTCGTCACTCTGAAACCCTGGGTCAACCTGGTCACGCTGTGAGCCATTTTTTATTTTGAAACGTATTTTTGAATTTAGTTCCTTTTATCATCAACAAATATATCATAAATATAATGCGCTAAAAATATACTAGATTTCAACCTGATACCGAAACTGAGATCTGAGCCGAAGATTCGATTTCGACTGAAAATCTAGTTTCGGTCGGTTTCTAAATTTTAGTAGCCTTAGATAACTTTATTATAAGAAAACTTATTGATACTATAAAATATTGGATAAATCAAATTTACAGCTTTCGCCTCAGTAGAAATTGCTCGCCAAACACATGACACATGGCTACAAGGAAGTGCTATAGCCATAGTTACCCCATGTTATTCAATTATGGAAGCGATCGATAAAGGTAAAATTAGAGAATACTATTTGGAGGTCTCTATAGTTAATGAGTACAGTAAAGTTTTAATTTGTACGACTACATACACGATTTATACTATTTCAGTAAGTTTTAATCTATCTATGCGTAAAGTATATATATATATATATATATATATATATATATATATTGAATGTTTGTTGAATATTAAATGTATTAATTAATTAATTAAGACTATTAAAATTAAGACTATAAAAAATTAAAACATTTTCACTTACTTTATATTTATCAAATACCAAAGCTATGTAGCTTTGCGCTACAAGTAAGAATCGCGGGCAAATATAAAATATTTCACATTAAGCCTAAATATAAACATACTTCACTTAGTACCATTGGCGTAGTAAGCTTTTATCCCTTTTCGTCTATACAAAATGCATTTCCATTTGGATAGGTGAATAAATGGCCCGCCTTTTTATGTATTTTTAACTCGCAACTTAATGCTGAGGTTAAATATTTGTGTACATTAGTCTTTTGTTTATCTCTATTTTGAAAGCAAATATTTAAAGCACTTTGGAATGCCAGTCTGGGATTATTCATGATCTCTTGTTTACTATTCTCAAACGTTATTTATATGTAAACACAAAAAGAATATTAGGTTAAAAGATTTTCGAGGCCATCTTGACACAGTGGAAAATCGTCTCGCTGCAAACGCGATTGGTTGTGAATTCGATCCAAATTGGAGGAACTATTATATTAAACATATGTTAATTCCTCCGCTCTGGTAATAAGACAATGTCTCGAATTTGGGTAAAAAGTGGATATTATTATTTTCATTTATGTGAAAATATAATACCTCTTATTATAAAATTACTAACCGATGTACCAATCGTCGATAATGTCACCGTCTTTTGACACATAATTATAGTAACATTATCTACAGGCAAATAAAATTATACATCTGTTTAATTTTATTTTAAATAGTTCAAGAAGCGTTTTTGTTTATTTTTATTTTTTTTTCTGTTTATTATATTTGTGTATGAATGGTATAGTATAATTTAAACTTCTGGATAAATAAATTTTAATTAGATTTAGGTTTGTATTTAAATCATATTGAAATGTCAATAGCTGAGTATACTCTATGTAATGTAACTAATGAATTTTTTTTATTAAAAGTATATACTACGGAGATTTTACTAGTCAGTTGATTGTGGTATTCATGGAATCAAAATATAAGTTAGAGAAAAAGAAAATGTTTCCTTAAACAAAATCAAACTGAAAGTTTTTTTAAAATGATGTAGGTACAAAAGTTACACAAACACTATAGACTTTGAATCGCCATTATATTACAATTGCATTATTGCCGCCAATATATTTGAGCAAATATACCATGGAAATTCATACAGAGCTCTCGTGGGAAATCTATTCTATTGCCAGTTTGTTCAACTGACTGTTGTCCAGATGAATGTCACACATGCCTTTATTGCTCTCCTATGTACGGTTTAAATATAATATACATCGATAAATTATTCCAGTACAAAGTACAAATTTAATTTGATATTTGATAGCTTGCGATAAATTTCACATTATATTGAAATTTGGTTATAATGATGTAGTTTCCAATAGATACAGATATAATAGATCCATACATCTAGATATAATAGAAGGTAAATTTTATAAACTCTATGTAGAACAACGGTATCTATAAATAAAATAGAAATTTAGCTGCTCTTATTTAAAGTGCACTTTCAACAGCTGCCCTAATAAAATATAAAATTATACTTTTCAGTCAACTAGGCATTGTAAAGAGCACTACACGGGAACAGAACTAGAACAAGGTGAGACTCAGCTTGAAGACTCTTAGAAATCTGTTAATATTTCGCGTGTTCTATATTTTACTTGAGAAAACTTGCTGACTATGTTTCAAATTATAATACAGTTACAATATATGAGTAACTGGAGTGACTTGCTCCCAGCTTCGCCCGCGTGAAATATAACTGTTTCGTATTTTCACCGGTCTTTTCATAAAACAACGAAATTTCCGGAAAAACTAAAAAAAGTAACTTATGTTCCTTCACAGACCCTCAAGTATCTCTGTAAAAAAACATCACAATCGGTTCAGCGTTTCGGCCGTGATGACGTCATAAACAAACAGACTAAAAGACAGATTTACTTTCGCATTTATTATATTAGTAAGGATTATTTTCAACATTTTTAAATGAATTCACAATTGAAAAACTTAGGAAATTTAAATTTTTAAACGTTTTTAAAAATGTTTTTGAAGTATTCTATTTACTACATGTTGACATTGACGGTGATAAAAAAATATATGAATTTATGTGTAGTGGTAATTTTTTTGACTCTTAAGTCTTTCACATCAAATATTTGTAATATTTTTTCAGCTTAATACCTTTGTCTTTCGGCAAAAAGGACCTAGTGACACTTCGTTCTGAGCATTCCACCCATATTCGAGACGTTGCGTATTAAATGCCAAAAGTTCTTATTTGGGCCCAAAGCTCATCTTTGTCATACCAAGCCTAAAAAATTTAAACAATACAAATATAACCATTCTCTGTAGTGGAAATTGAACCTAGCACCATCGCAATTATTATCCCACTGTGCCACGATAACTGCAAAGTTCAATCATTTTTATTTATGAACAATAACTGCCCACCATACTGAACACTTTCTATAATAAAGCCAATTCTTTTCCAATTCGAGACATTGTGAATAGAATGCCATCTTAAACGCTCAAATTTTTCTTACCAGAAAGAAAAAAATAAAACAAATTATGTTACATGACAATGCAAAATGCCTATCACGTTGAACAAGTACCTAAGTGAATAACACTTTAAACACGTTGAAACGTTGAACAGTTTTTCTTACGGGCCCATTAGCTATTTTCTAATAGTTTAGCTAGATTATCATGGTTTATCATCAGCCGTTTCGTATCTTGAATTTTTATGTGTCAACGGCAAATATGCATCACGCGGATCAATTTTAGCTAAGGCGACAATTCGTTATTTCTTATAACTGCTCGTTGTCTAGCTAGGGTTTATAACGTTCTTCATTAGAGGTTCCAGATCTTTTATTTTTATATATCAACGGTTAATATTTATCTCGCTGAACAACTTTTATTAATGTGCCATTTACTTCTTTCTCATAGTTCAGCTGGTCTGTTATCGTTCTATATCAGGTATTCCACTCTTCTAATACTTATTATGCCTTAATTGCTCCGATATTTATAAACTTATAACTACGATTATAAATTATAAATAATTTACACATATATATTGAACCAGCCATCGTAGCACAGTGGGACAGTGTCTGACTGTAAACTCTATTAGTTGCGGTTTCGATTCCTACTCGGGGGATGATTGTATTTAACTACAAAGGTCTAAACTCTGGTACGTAAAGCAAAGCGCAACATTCAGTTCCGCTACTCAACACGCAATGTCTGGATTTCTGGCGGAAAGTGGAGAACATAGTGTCTGGGCACTGTGTTCTCTCTGTCCCCTATGTGAAAAACATGAAACAGCTTTTCTTAAACCACTATATGTATAAAAATTCAATACTAATACATTTATTTAAGGAAAGGATGCAGGTGTTACTATAAGTGCAATCTCATTTCCCAGACCGATCTTAAAATCCTATTCATGTTTGTAGCTGCGTTGTTACTTCCTATTTTATATTAATAAAGTAAATGTAATAGTGTGGTTTGTCTTTGGAGTGATTTCATTACTATTAAATTGTACCGTAATAAATATACTAATATTGTTTATTACATTTAATTTATTAATGATAATGTTAATGATGAAAATGAGTATAAGTATTTCTTTCAGCTTCGTGTTTTTCCCGGCAGAGAGAACCTAGTGTCGAGACACTCCGTTCTCCACTTTCCATCCGAATCCGAGTTATTGCGTGTTAAGTGGCGGAACTCAACGCGAGCGCTTTGCTTTGGACCCAACAGAGAAATATCAATAATTTAAGTTTTAATTGACGGATACAGTTAGACGCTGTCACACACGACCACGATGGCCGTCTATGATCATTTAAATTATTATAATATTTTATTAATATAATAATTCATTTAATATTTCCATTATCGTCTTGATTATAAAATCGAGTATATCACCGCGATGTTATAGCGAAACTTGAAATCTGAATTAGGCATTTGCTTGTTTTTAATGTTTTTCTTACCTTCTTAATGTTAAACAGTAAGTCATGCCTTATTGTCAATGTATAAAATAGAGATTTAGTTTATGGCTGAGAGTGATTGTTATATAATATAATACCGGTCAACTTTATGTGTAAAGTACTGAAGTCTAGTTAATTTTAATTTATAACTAACGTTTAACGACTAAAAAAGTCGCGATTGGTTGTAGGTAAGATTCCCACTCAGGAGAACGATTATATATTATTATTTTCATTTATATATTAAATCGTTTATTTAAATATTAAATTTCGGAAAAATCAGAGCAGAAAATTAAGTAGATACCAACCTACTAAAGTCAAAGCTCGGTGTTGAGGTCCGCCACTCAACACGCAATGTCTCAATTTCGGGCGGAAAAGAGACAGCGGAGTGTATCGACACTTCTCTTAGACAACCTTGCTATGCGAAAAAAAAGCTTGAAGCTGCAAAAAATATATATTTCTAGAAACGAATCGATTAACACAAATAGAATCTATGTAACAAAGTGTCATAATAAACAGTTTAGTAAACTAGGTAATATATCTAAGTCAAAGTAGCGGTAGCACCAGTATAAAAGTAGTCGCATTAATCTGATCTCCGACAGCAAATTGCTCTCGAATGTGGTGGACAAGGCCAATGTGCCGTGTGAAGGATTGTTCGAGCAGAAATTGGGCGCTTGCAGTACGAGCGACTTAGTGCCACGAGATTTACTCAGTTTTCATAATACGTACCATCTGTTACTATAGTATATGACCTGAACTTTTATGTGAAGTTGTCCACACTGATATTGCCTTGGCGTAAATTATATTTTTATCAAGGGTTTGAGCATTGTTTTTAAATAATGGACGCGTTTATCACTTATATAGCAAGATTCACAAATAAATAAAATATAGCTTTTATTCATTTAGCGCCAATAGAAGGTTGAAAAGATGTTTGTTGGTTTTTACAGAAAGGCACATAATATATAAAACATCTTGTAACATAAAAAGACATATTTAGAAAACGAATAAAAATTTGAACTGACCGCTAAGCCATGCGTCCCACCTCCAGCTACGTTGAAATTCTTATACGCTTATTACAAATTATATTTGTTGTTAGCATTGTACTATTTTAAAGGCTTGCTGAAGAGCGTCTTTGAGGGTTAGGACTGTATGCTTAAATTACTGGTGCATTTTTAAGTGCTCTTGATTTAATTTAACTTTCTAATACGTTATATATTGCAAATAATTACTTTGTAGTGGATAAAATGTGGTGTGATGTACAATTTTAGTCTGAAATAGTTTTATCATAAAACTTAGCGTTTCACTTGAAATTAACCTTGAATATATTTTTTTATGTGTGCATGTGCAATATTTACGTTGCATTTAAATTAATGGTATATAAGGTATATAATGTTCCAAAAACTAGTATTGAGACGTGACTGTGTATGAATTAATTAATTCATATTGAAAAACATATTTATCAAATTAGTTAAATTTGGTTTTTGACTTGACTATAGAAATCTCTCAAGATTTATTTTAACACAGCTTAGACCTATCTCTGTTAATATTTATAGTATATAGTAAGACCAGTAAATAGATTTGCTTTGCTTCACTCAGCGCCATAATTTATATTATATAAATTTAATATAATTTTCAACAAAAATCACAATCAAGTAAGCAATATCCAATATCTTAGTTTATGTTTTTGCCATTCTCATAACTCTGCAAACACATTGCAATATTTTTATATAGCGTGCGCTTGACGTTGTGTAATAGGTCATGTTTCACTCCTATGAACTAGAGCAGCTAGAGTTAGATTTTTTGATATATCCGCTTTATTCTAGCATTAGATGGAATTTCTATATCCTTAATATGTTCAGTCACCATAACAGTTTAGCACAACATATGATCTGTTCGTCGGTCAAATCTTTAATAACGAAATATTTAAAGAATCAATTGCCTAAACGTCAAGTGTTTTATAACTAAAGGTCAACTTGTTAAATAATTGTATATTTAATAATATAGGTCATCGTGGCATAGTGTGATTTCGTCAGACCGTATACGAGGTGGTTGTGGGTTCGATTTAGACTTCCTCAATCTCTGTGACAATATGCAATCTCTATGACAATACGCAATGTCGCGGATTTGAGTGAAAAGTAGGGAACGGAGTCATCTCTCTTGACACCAGGTTCTCTCTGCCTACCCTGCTGGGCAGAAAAGAGTAAAGCTGAAAAAAAACTACATATGATAGCTTATTACAATTATTGTTCGTCCATATAAACTATTTTTGTACTTACTCTCAGATCTTGATCAGTAAAGTTGCTACAATAAAACAGTTGGTAGTAACTCGTTATTACTCCAAGATAAATACACCAGTAACAATAGACAATAGTCACAATTTTGGTGTAAAGGCGGCCTTATCACCACAGGTGATAAATATAAAATAAATAGTTGCATCTAGAAAAAATATATAATTTCTTTACTAACTTGCATATTATTTTTACAAGTAAGTATTAAAAGTTTATACATGTTAATTGTGTAGATTATTTATTTATATTGACATAATATTTCATTATATAGATAACCTCGATCCGGTTAGATAAAATTCATTGATACCTTTTTATCCTTTTTTTGACATGATGAAATCCGTTACGGATTCCCGCCCGGGCATTTATGTGGAACACCGGACTAGCAGATGTAGACCGTACGTATACTACCGAAGGGTGACCATCGACGGTCTGCTCGAAATAGCGAGCGGGAGCATCATGCGCGTGCCTTCTCGGGCAGATGAACCTCCTCATCTGCCCGAGAAGGTTTCAGCTTCACCAAGGTAAACCCCCTCTGGCTGATTAGGGTGGAAGGCGAGAAACGTGTGCCGCCTTCCGGGGACTCAGTCGTTTGGGACGGATGCCAAGGTTGGAGGATACCTCCAACACCCGTTCCGCTGCTTCCTTCTGGAGCACCACGTCCTAGATCCGACTGCATATCATTACTTCTGGTAACTTATCATGGCCTTTGCCACGGCCGGCAGGAAGACGTTGTCCCCTATGACGTCCAAGCTCGGCACACCTCCAGTGTAATGGGCCATCTCCTCGAGGCAGTCGACGCAGTGGTGACAACGGGCGTCAAGTTCCCTCCCAGTGACCCGGCACAGGTATCTCCCGAAGCAGCCGTGAACCCACACCCACCCAACACAACCAGCGTCCAATATCTATAAGACGAGCAGGAACTTAGGAACGGACTGCTTTATTACTCTATTATAAAATAAAGCGCAAAGATTTTTGCTAAATTTCTGATGCTTAAGAAGCTATGAATAAAATACATTTCCATTTTTTTAATCAGCCTCTAGGCATATTGAAATTATTTTTGAAACTAGAACCGAGAAGTTTATTATTTTGGTTATACATTATCCTATTGTAATACTACGATACCCAATATTATTTTATAAAGACTTCAAAATACGTAGCTTTCTTTATAATATAATTCAAAACTAAATGATGCCTGAAGTAAATTAAACGCAGCAGGTACTTTTTTTTAGCGTGACCCTTATGCCCGCCCTTACTTGTAGAGCAGTTGGTGGGCTGAGAAAACCTAGTGTCAACTAAAATTGCTTGTTCCATTTTCCTCTTATGTGGGGTTAACTCACAAACACTATAACCTAACACTGCCCCACTTAACTCCATGGTTGGTTTAAAAAATAGCAATATAATATTAGCAATGCAGTAATTTAATATAAAATATAATATTGTACGAGAAAATTGTGTATTTTCATACAACAATACGCTTTAAAAGTTTTGTAAATGTATGCGAGAGGTTTAATTTGTTTTCGTGATGTATGTTTTGTGCGATTGTATTCCCATGCAGCACGAATATATTTCCAGATTCCCTCGGGACATGTTTAAACGTTTAGATTTCTTTTTAAGTGTGCTGTACCTGCGAATTGGATATACATTATACAAGTATGTTAATACGTAAAATCGTAAAAAATAAATTATTTAAATTAACTAATAAGAATTTATTGTGGCGCAGTGAGTCGGTATGTAACTGTAAAAGATGATTGTCAGTTTGGTTTCTATTTACGGGAGTGATTAAATTTAAGCTGTCTTCATTTTGAAAGGAAACTATTTTTAACCGGATTAAACGCGTATATTTTTGATATTCCAAAATACATTTTAGAAGCTCGACGTTTTGAACACTTTACAGTAGTCTATGGTCACAGGTAGGACAGTCTTCATTTCTCCACTCTTATAAGAAAAAGCGCGGTGTTAAGTTTTGCCACTCAATGCATTGTCTCGAATTCGGGCGGAAAGTGAATAATGGAGTATTTAGACAACATATTATTTCTGCCAAAAGCAAAATAAATAAATAAACAATTAATCTTTACTTTCACTGTACACACCGACAATTCGAACCAGGTAATAATTATTTTATGTAGGAAGCTTAAATAGGAATACTATCACATACATTTCACTTTTCTATATACAGGCACATGAACTTTATTTTATTAAAAAATATTTTAGTCACACATAAATGTAATTGAAATACTGTTTAAAATACAACTTTTTAAAGCATTGTATATAAGTAATGTTAGGGAATACATATATACTGTAGCATAGAAAATTAAATATGTATATTTTGATGTAATAACTAGAATAAAATATTAATACAAACAATTAAGAAAAAATATTCGGACAGACAAATATGAAATTTAGCATTGTTAAGGTTTTTGTGAAGAAGAAGTGCAGAAAGCCAATATTGTAATAAAAATACAATAAATCAATAAAATAAATACTACACACACAATGTATTTGACGTAAACGTTCCCTAAAGCATGTATTTTACAGGCAGCTTCAACAAATTCTTCAGGATTCGTAATACTTGTTATGAATTAGAGTAAAATATTTAGTAATTCCTAGTTACAAAGATTTGTCTTTGACTTTTTTTATAAATTATAGGCTTTGATTTGACCACATCAAGGCTCGCTGTGCGAATACACATCTCTACAACTTTTTACCATACATTTGGAAAGAACGGTAGTCATTTACATTGATGAAATTGTGGCCAGGTGATCGGCAGATATCTCTAAATAGACGGACGCAATTACTTGCTGGCACCTTGTATCGTCAGCTAGTTAAGCGTTTCACTGATTGTTGGATAGAGTTATAAATCTCTTGTCGCACGCGATCCATTTCTTATACCAAAGAAATAAATAAACACGAAGGAAATACGCATTATATTTTTTTATTCTAAAAAAAAACTTTATTTTAAATACATTATAAATAGATTTTTATCATAGGTAATAAATAATTTGATTGATGATTTTTATATATCGCGCTCGTAGAATGAAAGTGACTACCTAAAAGTTGCATAATTTCTAATACTGCTAAAAAGTGATAATAAAAAGCGTATTCTAAGATTATATTGTAATTACTAATAGCGCTACAGTGAAATTAAAAAACTATTGCTAAGTAAATCAAAATATAAAGAATATTTGTAAAAACTGTTACGGATATATACATAAATTAATTTTAGAATTTTTAACTCCATTTATCAAATGGTTCGATATATTTTTTACCTGTAGCATGCTTTACTAATATTATATACAAAAAATACACCTCTTTTTTTTATTATGGATACTTTTATTATGTTCTTACATATATAAATTGTAACTCATCCACTTCCACAGGTTGACTGGAAGAGATCTGTTCTAGAGATAAGTCCACTTTTGATAACTATAAAACTTTATTGCTGTTACCTTGTATTTTTTTTTTAAATACAATAAATAATATATAATAAAAAGAGAAATATTACAATTTAACTGCTCAATTTACTTATTAATGCCATCATAAGTAATATTATTGGAACCGATTGCGGTTGAAAGAAATTAACCTAGTTACAAGTGCTGATCGACAATGATTGTCGTTTATATTATTTTAAGATTTTTTTACAATATAAACAAAGTTAATCCAAAAATATGAACAAATTATCTGAAAATTGTTAATTATATTTTTGCTGTTTTGTATTTTAAAAAGGGTAAGTTGTGAAAACATATTTACATAAATATTCCCTTATATAAATTTATGCATCATTTCATATACACTGACATTCTAAACGAATATTACCAAAGTCCATTAGAAGGATATATATTTTCATTTCAAAACCATTGCAGTTTAATTGCTCTAGTGACATTTTAAACGCTAAAACGTTTCCGGTTTTCAGCGTATGATGATCGGATTGCATTGCATTTTTAAAGGCTGATATTTCGAAACAGTGCGCCAACTCGATATCTAGATAGATGGATAGGTCCCTGGACACCGCGGCGTATTTGCGTCTGTATGGCCAGTTTAACGATTCAGTGAATATTTAACTGTGTTGTACGTTATTTACTACCTGTACGGGACTTATCTCGTCATCGCAATATTTTAATATATATCAGATATTTGTACTCAGGTGAAAAGCATAAGCTTTAATCTAAATCGAGTGATTGATAACGGGTATAATTAAAATTTTATATATAAAATGTTTTCTAATAATGTTATTTCGAATTAAATATACCTTTTTAAGCCTTAGTTTGTTTATTGGTATAATTTTTACATTGCGCTTATTGAAGATTTATGCATAAGTACATCATGTAAATTGTTCACTTGAAATAGGTTAAACAGTACATATGAGTTCCAGTTTTCTCAGGACAAAGGTACCAAACCATTGGGCAGTTATATAATGTTGAAAAATAGTAGCAGACAGCTACAAGTTTGAAATAAAATTATTTAACTGTGGCTAGTAGTAGTGGCCGTAACTGTTCTTTAAATATTTAATAACATACCTAAAGGAAGTGCTGCTATATATAATTGCAAAGAGACGCAATAAATAATATTTCATAACTAAAGTATTTTAATCACACTATTGTTATATGTACTGTAACCTAATGTTTCTGATATTTATGCTGATTTAACAGCAAACGTGAAATGGTTTCAACATTTAGTAATTTTAAATTCAGATGGATGTATTGCTCCCGCGATACCGAATTTGCATTTACAAGACCAATTTTAAACAGATGCACGTTTTGTTTATATACTCGTTTGTTACAGTTTCATATTACAAACTTACAATATTTGAAATAAATACACAATACTATGTACACTGTAGTTATGCACTTTTAGTGAAAAGTCTACTATACGTAGTATATACTTATATACATAAATTATAACTTGCAGAAAACTAAAATCAATAATATAATAATTGACAATCCATTCAAAATCTTATTATTTTTCTTTCATAGAAACACATTATTTAACAACTTCATAGTGCACAGGTTAGTTAAAATATTTTTAGGAGATGCAATTTATTTTATTCTAAATATTTTCTTTACTTTTGACGAAAGCGAGAGAGAGGGGCATGTTGTTAGTTTACTCTATATAATACAACAAGACGATCAAATCTGAATCATAGCTTCAAGAATATTTTATGAACAGAAGGGCTTGTCTCTAAAGATTCCTAAAATACCAATAAAATTCCGAGCAACGAGTAAATACAAAAGCTATGAACTGTCAGATAATTATTCATAACTTCGCTGCCATTCTTATGTAAAATGTTGTAGCTATTTTATCTTGACAGATTTTGTCGTTTAAAAAAGTATTTTTTCTGTAATAACATAAAAGGATAGCCTATAACAAGACAATATTCACACACTTCTCCGAAAAAAAGTTCCCTAAAATTAAAGTCTTTGAGCCATGCGCGTGTGTAGTGTTCATAACTATAGTTTTACTGTTTAATATCGAGGATCCGTGTGCGCAAACCACCCATCAACCCAGTTCCTGTTACTCAACACCAGTATCGCCACATTCTGCTCACAAACAAAACAAACATTTTAAAGAGATTGTACATACATACATCATATTAAAATAACATTTATATACTTATTACAAACTAATGAAAAGCAACAAGTACAACAAATGCATCAAGGCCAAAGCGACTAACATTGCAAGCTGCAAGCATAAATTCTCTAGGATCAGATCTAAAGCCCGAAGGATTCCACCCGATTTCACCAACTTCGAGTACGGAAGGAGGGAAACTGTCGTAAGTTCATTCGATGGGCTAACGAAACATTCGTAGGAGACACAGTCGAACATAATTTGAAAATGGCAATATCTCAATGGCAATACCCAAATCAGAAAGAAAGAAAGAGGAAAAAGGAGACAACGGTAGGATTTTCCGGCCCGAATCTTCAAACTCACTAGGGGCAGAGAAGAAACGAGCTTTGTGACTGACTATACCTCAGAATTCATGCAATAAATTAAAAAAAAAACTCAACTAAAAACAAAGAAAATTCCAAAAAGGCACTGCCACGATTACTATGCAGCGCGTAAAAATAAAAAAAAGAAAACTCACAAGATATTTAAAAGTTTCTTGTAATGAGAATATAATCCCTTCCAAGCCATTTTAAAAAGTGCCTGCAAAAGTCTATTTGACGACAGAATATTTTGAATTTAAATTTGCATTTGACCTAAGCCCATATTATGTTTTCAGTTGCAGTTCAGTTCAGTTCTTTAATTATGGCGCTTCGAACGTAGAGCACAAATCACTTCGCCAATGTCATATTGTATGGAGAACACGTGAAGGAATTTCCTTCGTCCTCTATCGGTATAAAAGAGATACAGTTGATTATATTATATTATACTATGATTGATTGCATATTAAAAAGCAAAGCAAAGCATTATTTTGTATTTGTGTTTAGATTTTTGTCTAGTAGTCTTATGTAGGTAGTTTAATTTAATTATCATAATACACTAACAGAACTTTATGGAATACTTAAGAACGGAATGTCTTTTAAACTTGTATTTTAATATAAAAAATAGATCGAGAGTAGGGAATAAAAAGTAAATCGTTTAAGCAGTTATTTCTTTTGAAAAAGCTATATTTAGAAAACGTATAAAAATTTGAACGCAGCGGGATTTGCGCCTCTTAAAAACGGAACGAACGGTTTTGAAGAGGCGCGGGTTCAAACTCGCTGCGTTCAAAATTTTAATACGTTTTGTAAATATATATTTTTCAATTTCCTTATTTCTCTGTCTATTTTTCTTTTTTCTTTCATTTCTTCTATTTTTTCAAAACGTTATTTCTTTTACTTAAAGATAATGTAACTGTCGGTACCGTTTTCGATTCAGGTTATTTCCTTATTGCAGAATTCTAATATAGAGAATATCTATACTATTACTACAAAATTAGACTACACCATAAATGTTAAGCATACATCAACAGGAGAATCAATATAAATTCCACGCTTTGATACGGTAACGTTATACGTGTGAGTAACGAGAAGCACATTAGCAACTATGAGAATATTCAAGCTAGGAATTTTGGCGATGAAACGTTTGTCGGTTATTATAATAAAGCAATGTGGGAGACATTTCATACCAGTTTACAGTATCGTCATAGGTTTAATTACGGTACGGGGGGTACCTTTCACAAGTAAAATATATATCTATAAATTGTTTTTCTGTATTAATTTGTATCGGAGCTAATTTGGACTGATGGATTTTATTAAAAAAAATTGTGTAGGGAGAGTATTTCACAAAAACATGTTTGTAGAAGGAATTGTTAAAACCAAGTAAGTTATAAAAATAATATTTTAAATAAGCTTTTTTCCTCCACGTTGGGACGGCAACCGTCAATTTCCATATTTTTTGATGTTTGGTTACTATAGACGGCAACAACGAAAACACGGCTATCTACAAAATCACTCGTTTTGAGAACGTTTTTAAGGTAAAAGTTTGATAACTTTTACAATAAAAATGCTAGCTTCCTCAAATTTGGAATATTTAATTAATGTAATATCCCAAAGTGAAATAGTGAAATTTGTTTAACAAATTTATGTTTTATTTTGGAAATATAGAAAATGGTATTTTTTATAATAAATCTAGGACAACTATAAAGGATTCAAAAATATAAGTACAGTAGTTGTCTCGAATTACTTTGAAATTTTGCAAATACTCTAAGATTTATCTTTATATAAAATTAAATCTATTAAGACTTTTCTTTTCATAAACAAAATATGTGCAAAATAAAAGTGCGCAATATTTGCAAAGAAAATAATATTTATAGAAAACAATTAGGTAAGTACTGTTTACTAACCCTTTAACCTTACCATTATTATAATTTCTATTTCATGTGTATTCATGTCCGATTTCCAGCCGAACCACACACAGAAGAAAGAGCACATTTTTCTCTTTAGGGATTTAAACTACATTTACACATACTACTACATTTGTTTTGGTTTTTTTGTCAAGTTTAAAAACATATTCATGAATTTTTTATTGTAGGAATGAAAAAGTATTTAACTTTAAAAAAGTCAATCGCTTGTGAAGAAGCGGTCACATGACTGATAACTTTTTAAACAATAAATTACCTGCCGAATTGCAATTATCTGTATAATTAAATACAGTAAATGTGCGTGTGTACCACATGAGTTTTATGTGTGACTTTAATTACGCGACAAAGTACGCGTACAAAACTAGATTTTTAGTCATTGAAAAATATCACTAAATCTAAATAATTCTAAATCTATACATATTATAAAAATACCCAAAGATGTATCTTTGTATGCCATCGATTTTTTTCAAAATGTACTGAACGGATGTACGGTTTTCGCTTTTAAAGATAAAAGGTTTTTGCCAAAAGTTTTTGAGGAAAGTTCAAGTTAATAGTAAATTACGGTTTTATGTAGATTGACTGAAATATCGTCTATTCTTGAAAAAGTCGTGAGGTTGTTGAAAATCTTGCCTGCTGGAAGCTTAACACGCGTGCACCGCGTAAATCAGCAGAGATACACTAAAGTAATGTACTAGACAATTGTAAATCTATAATAATACTACAGAAAAAACTGTAATAACGTATCTCTCTCTATATCTTATAGTTAAACTCACAATAACTACTTTCATGTTAAAAATGTCAACTGATGATTTTTGATTTTTTTTGTCGGATTTTGCGCGGTTAATACTTTTGACACACTGATTTCCATGCAGACAAAGCCATGCATAGCTAGTTCAATTATGTAAAAAAAAGTTCTTATCAGTAAAATGCAGATATCTTTTTTTTCGTTGTTGGCGTCGCTATATTTGATTTTTATCGAAATTACAGATGTTTTATAAGCTTAAGCTCTAACCTATACCGCAAGGTAGATAAAGATTAACTTGTATGAACAAGATCGATATACAGATCAAGATTGAGACAGACAGACAGACAGGTAAAAGCTAAAATCTAAGTAAACCCTTTAAAAAACCTTATATAGGTTTGTTTGTTGTAAGCTAGAAAACTTTAGCTTTACCTGGCGTTGTGATTATTTGCCGTTTCATTATAATGACTGAAAAGCAGTAAAGTTACGTTCACAATTTTATTTTCATAATTGGATACATGTCGACAAAGTGACTGGTCTGCCATTATTTAACTTATAATCAGCTTACTACTAAGTTTAAGTTTTAATTATTGTCTTTTAAATTACTTTTAAAAGTATATATGCCCAATTTAACTATAAAATTGTAAATAATATATACTTCTATATAAATCTTAATAAGTTATTAAGTAAATGTGTTGTATAGCAAAAAAATATTATTATAACTTCGGAAAAACTAAGCAAAAGCTACTATATTATTTCTTTGATTTTTTTCAATTATAATCATAATATTAGAGACAAATATAAGAATTTCAACGTGGCCGGATGTAGAACGCATGACTCAGCGGTTAGAGCGCTTGGACGTTGCGTTCAAGTTTTCGGGTTCAAATCCTGCTGCGTTAAAAATTTTGTAAGTTTTCCCAATAAACGTTTTGCAATTTCTTAAGTGTGTGTATAACACTTTAAATATGTTAAAAACTTTTAGCAACATTTTTCAGTGTAATGGATATCTCATAATGTATGTTTATAATAATATAATCTGACAGTATGCAATGTAATTTGGTGTGGACCCAATTTTCGATGACAACGGCCGCTTAATCTAAATAATATATTAATGGTTATAAAGTGCACGCAAGCTGTGAGGTTGCTATGAAAAAATTTATTACTATTTTAAATGATTAAAGCAATTGGGAGACATCTTTTAAGATTACATTTCATTAACCTAAGAAAATATCGCTATAAATGTTTTTAAGCAGATAGGGACTCTTATTATATTTTAAAAATGTAAAAAAATATCCTAAATATATAAATATACTTATATGTCAATACACAATATTGAACTGAATAGAAAATTTTACTAATTAAATTTTAGATTTATACATAATTTACGGACATAGAACGACTTTACTTGGCCATTACAACATATGTATAGGTAGACAGTATGCTCATGTAAAGTTGTGTTAAAAGTGACTGATTTTCTCATATAAGGCTAGATCGTTATTCTAGGAAGTTATCCGAGCTGACGCTGAAACATTACAGCAATTTTTTGTTAAGCGATAGAATTTTCAGAGAATAGTATTGTTACTGTTCGATCTATTGGATCTGAGAGTACTGAGATTGCAGTTTTCAATGTTTGCAAGGTTATATATTGAGTTATATAATTTACAAATCGAACAGTACTTTGATACAGTACAAATTAGTACATACATTTGTTTATATCGGAATGCCTCAGCATAAGGTTCAAACTGCCTACCGAGCCATGCGGGCGATACGTGGTGCTAAAAAAATATTAGAAAACTACAGTAGTAATAGTTATCATATCATATATAATAGAAATATTTACATAATAGAAAATTTCAACAACATTTTACATTGGGATAAAAATTTACATAATGAAATTGAAATATATCACTGTTTCGGATATGATCGACAGCCGGTTTTGCAGTTAAATCCCCGTATTTAACAATGGATTGATATGGTCGTCAAAATATTGTAAAAACATAATTTTAATAACGATTTATTATTACATTTATATTAAAATTAAACTTAAAGTTCATGTTCAAGTTCAAGTGACATACATTCATGTCAGATTTTTGACACGTAGTTTTGTTGATATGAGAAGAGAATCGTATATAAAATATAAACATATCATAGGCCATAGTGGCGCAATGGGTTGTCTGACTGTAAACGCAATAAGTTAAGGGTTCACGAATTGAAATTATTTTAATTTTTCATATTACACTTTAAAGAAATATATAATCAACTAAAGTATACAATAGGCTTTTTCATCGTGACATTGATACGTCGGGATTTTCATCCTCACATTCATATGTCTTGGCATGAAGAATTCCATGGATTCATCTTGCAGGAGCAGGGCCCATCGCATTGCAGACAGGGGAGCTGTAGGCTTCAGGAGCCTCTTTAAAACGATTTAACGATCGCCGCCACTATACGAGCTTACTCTCTACCTTATTAAATTTGAAAACATCTTACTAACGTATTTAATACGCAATAACAAATGTTTAACAAGCCAATATAGTCATAGAAATCATTTCATGATCAATAAAATTGTATACAATATTAACTACTCTAAGTCAACCTCGTTAGCCAGCGTTCATCCAATCACCGTGTTAATTATCTGATTTTCACGGTTGTGATTAAGCATGTATCAAAGAGCTGATTGCATATACGTTGCAACCTGTCCACAACATGCTACCACGATATCAGTAGTCACTAAATACTGAAATTCAAGATAAAATATTCTTTCATAATTCTTTCAAAATATTCAAGATAAAATATTCTTTTCTCTATTTACCGACGATTTCCTCGGCCACGGTCAACAGAAACCAACACAGCGCTTTCTATTAGATGTATCTTAATATTATAAATAATTAAATATATATTTTATTATTTATAATGTTAAGCTCCCCGGACAGGATCGAACCCAACATCATTGAGTATACAGACAATTCGCAACAACTGCGCAACTTAACCTATTGAATTTAATCTATATAAGAAAATTGACTCAAACCCCTGTCTTTGAGATATGTTTGATTCCGAATATTGGTTATAAATTTATATTTATAAAAAAAGGATTGACTAGATGAGATCGTGGCGGGGTGTTCCAATGTCTAGCAGGTTATATCTTTAAATTGTAAGAAATTGGAGAATAGGGTTGCTTGTAATAAAAACTCATACTCTTGTTATATTATAACTTTTAGCTTCACGGTTTTTATCGCTTAGCAAAGCAGAGAGAACGGGGTGTCTTGACACTACTCCTCTTTACGCCCGAATCCGAGACGTGTGAGTGTTGAGTGGTGATATCAATGCCGCGCTTTTATCTTGTCACCAGAGCGAAGAAATTAAAATTATTTAAATGTAATTAAACCCACGTCACCATTCTGTATAGTTGGAAGCTGTCACACTGCCCCTCGATGGCTTAATTTTTTTCTTTCCTTATTTAATGCGAAAGGTGCATTAAATAAGAAAAAAGTTACATACATACTAATTAAAAATACATGTAACTTTTAATATATACATATTAAAAATATTTACTATTGTATTCATCCATTCTACCTTTATTAGGATTTTAATTGCCCATATAATAATTATTATTAATATGTTCGGTTTATTATATTAATATGAGTGTAGAGCCAATGTTATGCAATTAATAATTATAATAATGAAGTGTTTTATCCATAATTATATTCTAAATGGTCATGAAAATAATATGACACCTACGCAAGCAAACACCCTCACCAGGCATAACACAAGTATTTTACTGTGCTCCAGAATCAATTCCGCAAAATGATAATTTTATTCATAGAGTTCCCGCTAGAATCGTATCGCTTACTTTGTCCGTGATTTGATATAGAAATATTTTATGAAACAGTCAGAATGTACGCGAATATTTGCAATAAACCAATGTGATAGGAGTATTTGTATGAAGTGCAAACAACCTCTGTTTATAAAATTGATAAATTATATAATTGATGAACGATATTATAATATATTTGTTTTTAAAAATGTTATTGTCGATAATCAAAATATTTTGTTTCTTATCATTCATGGATCTGCCATAAATTTAACAAAGAAATTCAAAAAAACATATATCCATTGTGGGAATAGTCACTCTGACGTTGAACGCGATAGTTGCTTGTTTTTTTTTTATATAAAGATGAAATTACGTTTGTTTCTAATTAGACTAACAAGTCTCGCTAAAACTCGAAAACCGGTGGACTGATTTGGCTAATTTTGATTCCAAAATATTTTTAGAGCTCCAAGGAAGGTTTCAAAAGGTCAAAAAACATAAATAAATTGCAAGGAAAGTATATAAAAAGGTCTTTTTATTTTTTCATACAAGCTGTGCGTTCCTGTCAAACAGGAAGCGTACGAAAACCAAGTATTAAACAAGGAAAATAGCTTAGAAAGTTGAATATTAAAAGACCTTTAGTAAATTTAGGCCACATGATTTAACGATATATACTTTATGCATTCAATAGTTTAGTCGGCCATTTTAATAAATATTAATATTTATTTTTGCACGTGCTATAAATATTGGACAACAAATATGTCGTTCATTTTCAACAAATTTATCATTCATTTTCGACAAATCTGCAACGATTAGTGAACACAACATTAGGGAAATGACACCGGGTCCTGGGATAGTTCTTTTCGATAATAGTTTTATTGAACTTTGACTCATTACTTAATTTTGAGTCGGTAAGAAGTTCACCGGGTCAGCTAGTACTTAAGTAAGTTCAATTTGACTGACATTTGCGAAAAAAGCGCGGGGTCGAGATTTGCCACTAACACCCTATGACCAGAAATTGGTCGGGATGTGAGTTAAGAAGTTTCTTTGTCGAAAATATTTGAAATGTATGTGCAAATCAAAGGTGTAAATGTAAAATATGTAGTAGTATATAATATTTTAATGGGTTTGGTATAACGTGACACAACAACAGACAATTACATACTGTGCCAATAAATTGTATACTTATTTAGTATTAAATAATAAATGTAATAAAACAAGAGAAAGGCCCTTTAGCACATATGGCTGCCTAGTTGCTAATATGTGTATGCGGGAAACTAGTTCAATAAAAGAATTTTGCAACGACAGTGACAGATGTTCTATTGCCTTAACAAACAACAAGTATCATCAGTAAAAGCCTGACTTGCTACCGAATTTGAAATAGATATACACAAAGTATTAAAGTAAAAGAAATAAAGAATGTGCTTGAGGCACATGCCATGAGTAATGACGGCCGTTACTCTTGGTAGCTCCTTATGAACTCAAGTATATCCATGTCAAACAAAATTTCACTTGTTTCCCTTTTGATAATAACTTTGTATGCTATTTCTGTACTCTTATACAATATTGCACAGTATGTAATTTAACGTTGCCATCCCTCTTTATATTTTTACATGAGGATTTTAATTAAAAGTTTAGTAACAATGTGTACGATTAAAAAAATGGGTAATAAATTTATTCTCGTGATCTAAATCTAATACATCAACAATGACATTGCTGAAAAAACTGGAAGCCGAAAAAAGATAGTAGCCCGTAGTAAAAGTAACAGCTTATGTTCATCCTTGGGTTATGCTTATACTTGAGGGAAGTTTCTCTATATAAAATTTCATCACAATCGATTTAGCAGTTCAGCCGTGATGATGTCACAGACAGACTTACTGTGTTTCGTTCGTATTAATAATATTAGTATGGATGACTTCCAGATTTCCCGCATTGAAATTGACCGAAAATTACTTATGTAAAATAATAATGAATATCTTTATAGTGGTAATATTGTTGTCTCTATGCCTTCCACATTAGAGTATTATATATTTTTTCTGCTTCACGCTTTTCTAGTGACATTTCATCCGAATTGGGGACGTTGTGAATAGAATGCCGAATTTCAATGCTCATCTTTTTCTTAAAGGAGAGAAAAAAAATAAAACAATATAAATATAACCATTCCATCAAATGGGAATCGAACACACAACTATCGCGCTACAGTCAGATGCTACCCCACTGCGACACGATTGCCGCTAAGTTCAATAACGAGAACTGCCTGCCACTCTGAAAATTTTTGACTAATGCTTGTTTGTTATAAAAAAGACATATTTAGAAAACGTATAAAAATTTTGAACGCAGCGGGATTTGAACCCGCGCCTCTTGAAAACCGTTCAAGCGCTCTGACCGCTAAGCCATGCGTCCCATTTTTATAATACGTTTTCTAAATATGTCTTTTCAATTTCAAGTGTTGGAATAACACTTAAAAAAATGTTAACAAAAATATTGTTTGTTATAGTTTAGCTGGTCTATAATGGTTCTTTGTCAGATTTACCAGATTTTTAATTGTTATATGCAATGGAAAATGCCTATCTCTCTCTATCACTCAGATCAATTCTTGCTAATGTGATTTTGTTATATATTATAGTTTAAATGGTTTTATATCGTTTTTCAACAGATGTCTAGGTCTTCACTTTTATGTTTCAATGGATAATGTTCATGATGGATGACTTTTTTATTTATGCACTATTTCCTTATTTCTTATAGATTAGCTGGTCCATTATGGTTGTAAAACCGTGGGATTTCACTATTTGAAATCAATTATATTAAAGCCTGACCGCTTAAAATGTATACAACGAAAACAAAATTAAAATCGGCCCAGGAACTACGGAGATGGCGTGTAATAACAAACAGACATACAAAATCTTATAATCATTGATTCATATTCTATTACTGTTTTGACGTCCCCTAAACAGTTTTTATATTCAAAGTACAGGCACAACTTTAACCGTTTTGTTATAGTATAGATAGATAGATATTTAAATTTCTGCTCTGGTGAACAAGACAAAGCGAGCGATCACTGAGGATTCAGGCGAGTAGAGAATCGGAGTATCTTCTTGAGTAGTCCAAGAGATACTCCTGCTATGCGGAAAACGTAAAGCAGTTTTTTTTATTTGCCCTCTCTGGTACCGAAGACAAAGGGCGGGGTCGAGTCTCTTACCCAACAATGTCTCATAAAGGAAATTGTAAAAACGTCCGAATATGTCTCATAAAGGAAATTGTAAAAACGTCCGAATATGTCTCATAAAAGAAATTGTAAAAACGTCCGAATATGTCTCATAAAAGAAATTGTAAAAACGTCCGAATATGTCTCATAAAGGAAATTGTAAAAACGTCCGAATATGTCTCATAAAAGAAATTGTAAAAACGTCCGAATATGTCTCATAAAGGAAATTGTAAAAACGTCCGAATATATATAAAAAATTGTAAAAACGTCCGAATATATATAAAAAATTGTAAAAACGTCCGAATATGTTTCATAAAAAAAATTGTAAAAACGTCCGAATATGTCTCATAAAGAAATTGTAAAAACGTCCAAATATGTCTCATAAAGGAAATTGTAAAAACGTCCGAATATGTCTTATAAAGGAAATTGTAAAAACGTCCGAATATGTCTCATAAAAGAAATTGTAAAAACGTCCGAATATGTCTCATAAAAGAAATTGTAAAAACGTCCGAATATGTCTCATAAAGGAAATTGTAAAAACGTCCGAATATATATAAAAAATTGTAAAAACGTCCGAATATGTAGAAATCACTTCTATCAGTATAACTAAGCATTAAGAATCTCTTTACTTTTTTTAGGTTTATTACATAACTGTAAGTTTGACCAAAATATTTCATCATTCCATAGATTTAACCTTTAAAATAACTTCAAATAAATTTATAATTTACTTTTTAAAGTCATTATCTCTAAAATTAATTAAATCTTGGTCTTTCAAGCACTCAAGCAGCTTTTCATTTCTTCAAATACATAGGTTATGATTTAAATTCAGAATAAAAAATTTTCTGTTGAATATGAATCTTTGACATTTTTAAAGACAAATAATTATGTTTTTATGCTTTCATTTAAGATTTAGAGCATATCAATAAATACGAATCAATATGTATTAATATTTAAATTACTATTCCAATATCTTAAGTTTGTTACTTGTAAGTTATACATTATTAAGCTTTTAAATACGATTATTATAAAGATTTTAAGGAGATATATGGTATGTACATTTAGTATTAATAGTCTACTATGTATATAATTTTTCTTAAAAGGGTAAAAACTGAGGGACTAAAATTATTGATACTACTTCATAATTTCCATGTGTAGTAGATGACAAAAAAAGTTGAAAGTTTAAGTGAAGAAAAAAAAACTTTGAAACATCAATTTCGAGTGTCTGAAGTATTGAAATATGAAATATAATATTTTTTGTTCTGTAGGGTTTTATACTTCATGAACATGTTTTCTGTAGTGTTATAAGGATTTTAGATCGTATTTTCAGAAATTTAAATTCTTGCCGTTATATGAACCACTTTATTCTATTGTGATTTCTCATCACTATTCTAAAGGTATAGATTCGTTTATAAGATTTTGTTCTTTTCATATTCTATGAAGTTTAATAAAGTCTCTTGGTTGTATTATACCTAGCACATTGAATATTTTGATAAATTAAAAAATATTACTATTATTAACTGACATAAGTGCTTATATAATATCCTTTAATATTCCTATAAATTTGATAGTAAGTTTCTAATAACAATTTCACCTTTTTTTGTCTTCATTTCTCATTCAGAGTTTTCAATTTATAATTATGCTTTAACCTATATAAAATCCTGGTACCTTCACTATACCGGACCGTAATGAAAAAATAAAATAAAGCAAACGAAAAAAAAATTTCAATCCTTTAATTTTAAAGGCAACAATAATGTTGTCGTACCTATTGGTTCTTAACTTAAATCAGATGTCTTACATATCTAAAACATATGTTTCATATTAAAATATATAAAGGAAATTATTGTAAACAATATGCAAGACTCAAATAATACAGATTCCAATAAATGTATTCCCCTTAATTCTAACATCAACAATGACAAAATGAGACGACTGGTCTTGAAGAGCATGTTATTTCTTCAAATCCTCTTTTAATTTTCAAATTTTAAGTAAACTAATATTCAAAAGCCTTAATGTCTAATTAAACAATAGATTTTAAAAAATAACTTCTTTACCTATACATGCAAAATGATATACCAAGAAATTTAGATTCTGTAAACATCACATATAAAAACTTATTATGTAAGCTACTCCTTACTCAATGTATTTTATTTTTATATTTGCTTTAAGTATTGTATCACAATATTAGGTTAAGAAAATAATAATCGTCTTTTAAAACTTTAATAATCCTTCTTTACAAAAAGTATATTTGTAATTCATTAGGTAAGATTAAAATTAAAATCAATATCACTTTAATTAGTTGTTTATTTAGACTAAGAACTTATATCTTCTAGTTAGTCATAATAATAACTTATGATATCTTTTTCTCCGTGAGAAACTAAGGATAGAAAACTATTTGATTAAATAAGTATACTAAAAAGGTTGTTTGATTTAAAACTACTTTAATTTTAAATTAATAGGTCTTTTATGCTTTTACTAGCACAAAATTTTAAGATGATTTTCTTGACTTCAGAATTCTAACTTTCCGCTGAGTTGTATTTAAAACATCATCTTTTAAAAAATTTAACTTATATAGTTTTAAATTTGAAAGAGTAAAACTAATATCTATATGCTTTGCATTTTTTTTGTCAAGAAATTTTCTTAAAGCACCAAGATAAGATAAAAAGTTCAAATTAAAGATGTTCATAGAATGAAATGTATTTATTTAGCATGAAAATCTTAAAAGTTCAATTTGTCATTCTTTAAAATTTTAAAAATTACCTTTATACAAAATCTCATAGTTCCATATGCTCAATAGCAGTTAATTTAAATTTTCTTTTCCTATTCTTTAATAAATTTTTAATTAAAACTTAATCTTCTTGTACATTTAGACCGTTTTTCTTTTCTAACTAGATAATGTTAGATTTCTATAAATTACCAGTATCATAAGAATCTAGCATTCTAAAAAGATTTATTAGTATTTAAAGATTATGTCATCTTGATTAATATTTCCATAACTCATCTTTGAATAGGTTGATAAGAAATATTTAACATATATTTATATGATAAAAATAAGTCGTATCCTTAAAAGACCTCTGAACTCATCTCTTTATTGATAAAATAAATATCATTCTTAAATATGAGACAGTTTACTTCCTCTACATTTTTGAAGAAGAAAATTATAATTTCTAAATATATTAAGTAGAACTTAATAGTCTTTTTCTTAGGATTCAACCATAAGTAACTTAGCCTTTTAGTTTCAAACCTATTTAAAAAACATCTAAATTCTTTCTTGTAGAATTTTATTCTTCTATTATTCTTAATGTTCTATGATGGCTAACTAAAGATCAATTATAAATACAACAGATATGGTTTATTCTCTTTTGCTATAAAATGTGAGGAAACATTTTAAATAGTCTGTAAAGATAAATTACTTGCAAATTGCAACAAGAATAGTAGGTATATTGATTATTAAACAGATAAACTTTTATTATTATTTTATTTTTAACTCATCTAAAAAAGTTCAGTTTACTTTATTTATTTCTTAATAACTTCGATCTTAAAATCTTCCTGTGAGGTATTTTTAGCTCTTTCTAAATTAATTTATCACATCTAAATTCCCGATACCAAATTTATTTAAATATGATCTCTAAGTAAGTGTTTGTAGGGCTGTTGATGATATTTACGTCTGAAATTAAGTTTAATGAATCTTTATGACAATAAAATGATAATTTTTATGTACATATGTGATGCTTGGGGCATTAATTTCTGGAACACATTAACAGTGATAAGGTTATTTGACAATGTTATTTCAAAAGTATAAATGATAAATTTACTGATAACTTGTTCAGATGTATTTCTAGTTTCACTGCTTTCTGCAATACTTTATCAATATCATTTTCTTCTAAATTCTTAATTTTATAGAAAATACATTTTTATAACTGTTTTTTCAACTGGAACATTTATACTTTTCAAGAAAACAAATCTTATAGGTAAATATATATTAGTTACATGTTATTCATCATATTAGTCAAAGTATATCCCACAGATGTAAGTTAAGTTCGTTATAAATATCTAGTCAGAAAACTATCACAGTTATCATAAATCAAATGCTTCAATTTTTTATTTTTTCGTTTCTTCTAGTAGTTGTAAATGAAAATCTATACCTGATACAAAGGATGATATTCAAGTAAAGTAAAAAATTTCGATCATTTTACCATATACGTGAATCACATTCGTCAGAACTTATCACTGTTTCAGCTATTAAATTCACCTCATAGATATATTTCAAGTCTAGATACAGTCTTTTAAAGTCTATGGATATGCTTTCCATTGTTTTCTTCAGAGATACATACTGAGTGTATGTTTTCAGATTGTAGAAACATTAAGAGCTTCTTTATGTTTTCTGTAATATTTTGGTAACGATACCATCCCAGGTAAAAACAAATGGGACTATCTTAGTATTAAAGCTGTATATTTGGGTCAGTAAAATGATTTAATATCAAATAATTTTATATGTAAAGGGCTGTGGTTTTTTCCTTACTCAGAGATTAATTCGTTTTTCTTTGAGGCGTACAAGAAATGTTCAACTATAATGATAAAAGAAAACAATTTATGAAAAAATAGAAGATGTAATGGAGATTATCAATTTAGCTGTGATATCATTGTTGTTGACATAACAATGTAATTTAAATTAATATTCTTACTCCTAATTGTATAATGATATGCAACAAAAAAAACATAATTTCATATCACAATATCTACATGTACAATCATAGTAGAATCTTATATAACGTAAAAATTGGTTTGTAAATACGTTTTTTCCAATGTTATAGGTCAAACTCAGATAATAGTTACGTTTTTTAAAATCAATAAATCTAATTGAAGAAGGAGTTAACTCTGATTTAAATGAAGCTAGAAGTTATTTTGTTGATTTGAAATCAAAATATAGATGCAAAAGAAAATAATGATGACAAAATTAAAAGTCTGTTCTTTAGCAAGTTAATTAATATTCAATAACTTAGTCCTAATACGTAAAGTTTTTTAAAAAATATCATACACAGGATTTGATCAAAGAATAAGCTAACGTCACAAAATAATTGTAAAATAAAATCTATAAACCTAAACGAGAAAGGAATTAAAAAATAAAATTTAGGTTTTTAAATTTATCAAAATATTGCTTTTGATACATTTAAACCAATTGATATCTTAAAAATCACCAACTAAATTCTGATTTTATACATTTTTATTTACTTGGTTTGTCTAATCCTGCAAATTCTAAGAAATCTTTTGTTACAATAAATTTATATAGTTTAAGATTAATTCTAAATAAATCTACTGGAGAGAAATCTTTCATAGTAGTTTTATAGGTAAGCAGTTTTTTAGAAAGGAATGAGAAACAATATTTTATTTCTTGTTGACAATCTACCTTTTTGTAATTTAATATTTCAAACACTAATATTTGTTGTAATATTAAAAAAATATCAACCAAGATACTTTTCGATCTTTGTATGAGATCATCATCGTCCTGTTTAATTTTATTTAACAATCTTTTCCTAGTTGATGAAAACATAAGATTAAGACTGAGAATACACATATTCATAGTTGAACTTCTTGAATTACTTTCTGTTAAAATTTTTCTCTCTAGATATGGTTTTTTTAGAAGGATAAGAAAAATAATTTCATTACAAATTCCTATAAGTTTTATATTTTGATGAATATCCTCTTCTATCATTTTTCTAATCGATCTTAACAAAACTAGAATAATCAAAGACTTCTTTTTAAAATGAGAATCATATTTAATAAGAATTTGTACTGAATATAGTTCTGGTAGAATATCGTATTTCTGGTTTATTAGAGATACTTCTTGAATTATAAGAGAAAAAAGTCTGTTATCTTCAAGTTCTTCAAGGTACAAAGCATATAATTTTTTTTCTAATTCTCCAAGAATAGTGAAAACAATGTTCATCTTTGAATAAGGTTCACTATTACTTTTTATCAATCTCATACATTTATTATACAGATAATCTGTAATTAGGTATATGTTTTGTCCTGTAACAACATAATTGTGCCTCCTCAAGAAATTGAATTCTTTAATGAATTTTATAAACCAATCACAATGATTATTTACTTTGCCACATGAGAAACTAAAAGTAAAATCAATATCATCAATTTTATTTATATGAAAATCAATGCTACTTTTATATTTATATTTTGTAAAAACTTTAATTCTCATATTGTTCTTTATTGATATAAACATCCAATCTAAAATATCAATAGCATTTTTTGTTCTTATAAAATCAGAAACTTCCATGCTATTTTGAGTATCATTTAACAAGCAATTTTCTTCTAATTGTAACATTATTTTGCTACCACTTTTTTTGACGTAACTACACAATATTTCTCTACTATTGTTTAAGTCAGTTTCATTTCTAAAATGAACATCCCTTTCCATCTTAGACCTTGAAGATGATGGTAAATCTAAATCAATCTGATTAGATAAATTACTTTCTTTAGGTTGAAAACATGTATGTACTATATCTTTATTTTTAACCTGATTAAGATTGCAATTATTGTCTATTGTATCCTTTAAATTATTGTTCTCAGGAGGACTAGGTAACTCAAAATTTGTACTTTCTTTACCCAGTTCATCAATAACACTCTCCGGTAATATTTCTTCAATCTTTTTAAACATTTTTAGCATAAATTCTTGATCTCGTAATAGTATATTTGAAATATTAGTCTCGTAATTTTCTACTTGTGAGATATTTTGAGTTGGACTTGTATTGGATTCATATTGTACTCCTGAAAAGTATGAATTTAAATTTGAATTGTTTTTACTCAATGTATTATAAAGTAAGTCAGATCCTTTCTCTTCGTCTACCAACATTTCCTTATCTGTAGGTTCAGTTTCTAAATTAGCACTACTATCGAAAAAATATTTTGTGTGCTAGCTTTTGACATAAAAACGTTATCAATGTTAAGAAAAGGTATATTTATCTGTTCTGAAACAAAAGAAGAATTTGAAGAAAAATAATTGAGTTGGTCTCTTTCTTTATCATGGTCATTAGAACTTTTAAATAAGGTATTTCGTGAATCTAAATCTATTTTAGTAATATCATGTACCAGATCTATACATTCTACGACAACTTTAGGATTATCTGGAAGACTTTCTTTTTTTAAATTATCTTCTCCTCTATTACAACATAAATCAGAACAAAAAATCTTAATAGAAAATAAAATTAAGATCATAGGATTGTTATAATTTTTTAATTTTTTAATTTTATAGAAAAATCAATTGTAATTATTTTGAAGAAATTAAAATTCTTTTAATTAGTGTAAGAGGATATTATTTGCGATTTATAATTTTTTCTTGATAGCTTAAAAGATTTAGACTATAGTTTGTTTATATTTACGATTTTATTGTAAGAAATATAGTTAATCATCAAATTAACGTTCTCATCTCAAACAATATATTCTTACTTATTTTTATACTAGTATTTAAATTTTACATCACTAAATTTCTAAGAATACGTAATAATTAAAAATTTTAATAATTCTTTAAACATAAAATCTTTGGTTTTTTGAATTGGATGAGTTTTAATATTTTCATGGAGATTCTTGTTTAAATATATATTTTTATTTATTACTGAATTATTTTCATTCTATGTTCTTGAAAAATAACAAGAATTTTAATTTATCATGTTTTAATTTTTATACGAGATTAAAATATTTTGGTAATTGACTATGAATGTTAACAAGAACTATTAAATTTATTTTTTGAATCATAGTATTTTGTTGCAGAAGGTAATCATACGTGTTAAATTGATTTTTTGACAAAATATCAATAATATTGTTAAGCAGCTAAGAATTTATTAATTAAGATTAAAAATTTTAGACGCTTGAAATCCTTAAAGTTAGTTAGTTGAAAGCCATACTTTCTTTGAACTTATAACAGGAATAGTTCTTTTAAAGATTATCTATTTCTGATTATTTTGTTAATTCAAAGTTTTATATCAATAAACCGTATCCTAAAATATTTTGAAATTTTATATCTACATATTGACAAGAGTTGAAGGCTTATCTATAAATGCTAAAATCATTCTATGCCGTAGACTTATATGTCAAAAAATTAAACATTAGACAATGATCAACCATATAGTATTATTTCTTGTCTATCAAATGTATATTTTATACGATAAAACAAAGTTTAAAGCTTGTCTTTTTGTTAATGATTATTTTATAAATAAAGCTCATTTATTTTGTTTTAATTGCCAAAAACAAACAAGTATTTAACTAAATAACAAGAAATATTTAACTAAATAAATAATCAGAACATATGTGGTAGTGTTTCTAGAATGAAAAAATTATGTTTAGATTAAAAGAAACAGACAACAACTTTTTCAAATTATTCAAATATTTTTTTGAGGATGTATAAAGTTCCGTCTTTTATTTTATGAAGTCAAAAATTTATATTAAAATACCGTATTGGCATTTGATTTCCATGTGGTCACATGAATTTCTTCAAAAGTCCTTATCCTAATGGTATCTCCTCTTTGACCATCCCTTCTCAATTTTTCAAGCGGGTTCTTAAGCACTTTTGATGGAACAAATCTTTCATTTCTGCTATCCTTTGCCAATCTCTCCTTTTATTGTTTATAAATATCAATTACTAAGCCATACTAAATAATTACGTATAAAATAATCTAATAAAAGTGCAAATGATCTTAAATAAACAGTAAGAAGGAATTTTAAAAATTAGTTATTTGTAATATTACGTTTTATCTAGTGTCTTATATCTCAATTTAAATTTTGCCACAGTCGCAGTTTTGTATTCAAATAAACTTGTTAGATGAGAAGTGATACCAAAAAAGAACCAAGAAAAACAGAATGCATTTAATGACTTTTTAAAAAAAGGTATGATGTAAAAGGTTTTTTTACCGAAATAAAAAAAAAATTACAAATAATTAAGTAGATGAATAGTGAAAGATCTTATATATTGAGAATTTATAGTTAGTTTAACGAACAATTAAAAAAAGAATATAGGTTTATTTATTGAGAAACTTTATAAAAAAATTGTAGAAGCAAATGGAAACTTTAAATAAAAAAAAGTGATGCTTAATAAAACATGTTATGTAGAAATAATCACAATCTCGGATAATTTATGATTGGAAAGTAATAAGGAATGGAATAAAAAGAAATACAGAGAAAAATCTATATTAAGGCAAAGGTTACGATCTATATGTTCGGCATGGGTTAGAGCAAGGCTAGCGGTTATGTTCTCCCGAAATCAAAGCTTATGGGTATGATAGGTGCTTCCCGCACAAGGTCGCTTAAAGGAGGGGGTTTTAGTGAGTTGGAATAAACCACAGATGACCCTTGAATATCTCTATGAAGATTTATTTTTACTTTGTCAAACAAAAAAAGACAAATCTTCACGAGTACATAGTGGATTTTAAATAATAAAACATTGAAAACCCATGCAAAAGGCCCAGCTTTTAAATTAAAATTTTAACTATAAATCCAAGGTAAAAAAAAGGTCAATGTTAGGATTATTCAATTTACAGAAATCCTTTAATTATAAATATTTTTTGCCAAGTTTGAAATTATAACACGCTTTTAGAAGTTTTATACTCTCTTATTCTTTACTTCTACTAAATAAACTATTATGAATCCAATTAAACACATCTACTATTTTGGAACCACAAAATCTTAAACTCTGACTCTGAATCCGCCGGACGTCCCTCCTTCCTAATGAGGACCAATCTGCCTGTCTTCCACCGCTGTGGAATTATGGCTTGAGCCAGACAGGCAGTAAAGAGTCCTCTCACTCTGGGCCCCAAGATGTCGAGGGCCAGAGTTAACGCCCGGCCGGGAACGCCGTCCAGGCCCGGGGCGGTGCTCTTGCCGCGAGATCGGCGAACAGCCACTTCGAGCTCCTCCTCCTCCACCGGTGGTGCGACACTCTCTGCCTCCTCTTCCCCTGGCGCTGCAGGGCGGGCCATAGATGGTGGTGGAAAGTTGGCCCGCTGCTGCGGGAATAGTGACGACAGCACTCCTCGGAGAAAGTCCGGTTGGAGTTGCTGCGTCACGGGGGGAGTCCACGAACGGAGCTTACCCCGCACCATGCGGTACGGGGTCCCGTACGGGTCCCGGTCGATTCCCGCAAGCATTCGGTCGTACGATTCGCCCTTCGCACGACCGATTTCCACCTGCAACGCCGTCTTCGCCTCGACGTAGGCTCGGCAATAGCCGGTCTCTCTCCGCCTGCGCCGAACTGCCATAAGGTGGCGTACTGGCGCCTTGCCCAGTTGCAGGATGTTGCGGCATTGACGATGCCTTGCCTTACATTGAGTAACACCTTACTCTGAGGCATGTCAACACCTGAGGCAGGACATGCCGTAGGATTATGGTAGTTATATTTTCTTGCGTCTGTCGCATGTTTTCACGTGATCAACAGGCTGGAGGCTAGACTGCACTAACAGCACTCTCTAACAACCCGCGAGATCAACATTAGTTAGCACTGATAACTCGCCTCTCAGCAGGTAGGACTAGGAGTCACGGCACTGCCGGATGTAGAGATTCGTATCTAAGATAACGATGGTCCGAGAGAGTCTCTACATCATCCAGCACTCAACTCCGTACGTTACGCTAGGGCCGGGGTCGCGAACGACGTCCACGATGGACCCCCCAGCCTTCGCACGCACGTCTGGGTCGTCCCTCGATTGAGGACAGACAACCCGGAGGCAACTATCATCCACTCAGAGAGTGTCGCACCACGCGCATTCGTCGTTGCGGAACCCCACATGTCCGACTTGGCGTTCAGGTCCCCTGCGACCAACACCTCCGCCGGACGATGGCGGTCCACCATTTCCAATCGGATCAGAACTCGAACTCGCCAGAGTTCGATTGGGGAAAAGCAGACGCCTACCACAACCAGATCGCCGACAAGTGCCGCGACGCATCCTGAACCTTCCATTCTTGAAAATGGTCGGGAGCCCGCAGCTACCTGGGTGATAATAGTCACCACCCCGGTGTTGTCCGCGACCCAGTTGTCCTCGCTGGAACGCTGTAGGGTTCCGGCAACAACCGCCACCTGAATCGACCACTGCGCCAAGCTTTGGACCAATAAGTCTTGGGCTCTGGCGCAGTGGTTGATGTTCGCCTGCAGCACCTGTAGAGCCATTTATTGCTCCATGGGCTGCAGCGCCTCGCCCTGCGATGGGGCTTCAGGGTGGACCCTGGCCTGCCGGTCTAGCCACCCCTTTACCCGCCACCTGTCGGTGTTTGGCCTGAGCACAGGCTTTGGCGCAAGCTGCGCCCCGGCCAAATGTCCAGCAGGTCTTTTCGCCGCTTCGCACGCCGGACAGTGCGGTGGGTCCGAGCACGTAGCTTGTCTGTGCCCGGGACGTCCACATCTGAAGCAGTGAGCACTCCGATCCGTGTCACTGCCACACTTTGCCGCCACGTGCCCCACCTCGCAGACATCGGAAGCAACGCAGGACACGCGGCTGCAGAAGTGCTCACGCTGCGCTGACACGAACCCCACCAAGAGTCGACCGGCACTCACCCTCTTGGCGGCTGCAATTGGACAGCGAACCCAGGCCGCCCCGAGACCAGCTTCTTTGTCCCGACGCACCTCCCCGACCTTGATCAGGCCAACGTCGCAACCACCGACCTTGCTCACCGCCAGCGCCACTTCCTCCGACGTGACGGAGTCGTCCAGCCCACTAACGCGTAGTTCGGCGCATTTAGTGGGCCTCGTGACTTGCACCTCATTCGCGTCGAGAACGCCGCGAATCTTCTGCGCCAGCGCCTCAGCGCCCGCCGAACTGTCCCCGGCAGTTCAAGCAGCCTTCGCACCCGTCGCAAGGCGACACGGAATCTCATATCTGAGATACCCAGGTCTTCGAGCTGGATTTTCTCCTTGACCTGGGCTAAGACTTGGCTGTAGGTGACGTTGTTTGCCACTGCGCTGGGTTGGAGCGTAAGCGCGACTACAGCGGACCGTGGCTGCCGGAGCTTAGGCACTTTAGCCTTCGCCGCCTTCGGTCCCGTCTTCTTTTGCGATGGCTGCTGAGAAGACGCCTTCTTCTTCTTGCCACCTTTCCTGACCACCACCGTCCACCCTTCCGACATGTTAGCCGGGGCAGGTGGTAGTGGTCGTGGCTGCGGGGCCTCTACCGCTTGGGCTTCCTTTCTGCTCCTTGCTCCTTGCCTCCCTTACCCTTACCGGGCTTGAGTCTGCGCTGGGCAGGGGCAGGAACTGCAGAGGCTGCAGGGGCCGGAGCTGCAGGGTTGAGGCGGCTTTCTTCGCGACGCCAGCGGGGGACGCAAGCTCTTCCCTGAAGAAGCCGGTTCTAACCCTTCTATACGGGCGTCACCATGCGGTTCCGACCTCCATGATGATTGAGCGCCTCAGCTCGTCGACATCTTCCTGGACGGCTTCGCAGCAGGTTCCGCCTTCCCGCGTTACCTGCTTTTGGAGGTCAGCCCGTAAAAGACCAACCTCCGTTCGCACGTCAGCGAGATCGTTGCGCAGCTTTATGTTCTGAGCACGAAGCTGCGCAACCTCCTCTGTCGCTGTACGCTGAGCGAGGACGTCCACTGCAGCGGCTATGGCCTTCGCTGCCTCCTTTAGGGCCCTGGTGAAGGTCCCCGAGGTTGCCGGATCTGCTGGCACCAGTGAATGATGGCCAGGCTATCGGTGACCTGGGCCCTTGAGATCACTGCAAGGAGAACCTCCACGTCCGTGTCCGACACCGACATACCTGAGAGCCTTGAGTTGGCCCTTCTGGACAGCTTCGGCGCTCTCCGACACCTCCTCCCTCTAGCTGCTAGACGCCGCTCCTTCCTTCTTCGCCTTCCTGGCTTCCAGCAAACCTGCTATGGAAGGCCGACCTCGCCCTGCCGCCATTTTCGAGGCCGGTCTGTCCGACTCTCCGTCACCGGATGACCCAGACTGGTCAATCGGCTTCCGAGGTCTCTTCCTCCTCTCTTTCAGGTATTTGCCCTTAATGTCCTCACTCCCCACGGAGACAAGACTTTCAGTGTCTGAATCTTTTCGACTCAGCACCCCACACCGACCAGACAACGCCGACACTGTCCCGATAAACTGGACGTCCAACCTCGTCAAAACAACGTGAGGCTCCCTGTCTACCAAATCAGATAGCCTCCGCTGCGCCAACTCCTTCGCCGACAACTCGTCGCTCACAACTCCGCCCTTACCAGGCACAACCTTTCTCTCCGCCTGTGACAGGCCCCTAACTCCGCCCACCTCGGGCCCTCTCCCGGCACAGAACAGGCGGATAAGCAGCTCCCCCAGAATCGGTGGGCTTGCGTGGCCGAAGCACGGATTCTCCGACCTGTTGAGCCGGTACCCTCCTGGGGTAGTTGTTTTATATTATGCGCTGCCATGTTGTTGTTGTTTGCTTTTCTGTCGGGGTGTGCTCCTCAGGCCGTGTGCTTAACAAAGCACTAAAGGCACGCCCATGCCTACTGGAGCCATCCGCGCGGGAATTTGACTTTCCCGGTCCACCGCCCGCGAGGAGCGGTGGTTCTCCTATCCGCCACCCGAGGACGCGCCCAGTGAAGACCAGCAACTCCCTTGGGAACCTAACCTAACCCTAACCTAACCTAACCTAACCTAACCTAACCTAACCCACAACCCTAACCTAACCCTAACCTAACCTAACCTAACCTAACCTAACCTAACCTAACCTAACCTAACCTAACCTAACCTAACCTAACCTAACCTAACCTAACCTAACCTAACCTAACCTAACCTAACCTAACCTAACCTAACCTAACCTAACCTAACCTAACCCTAACCTAACCTAACCTAACCTAACCTAACCACAACCCAACACCTAACCTAACCTAACCTCACAACCTAACCTAACCTAACCTAACCTAACCTAACCTAACCTAACCTAACCTAACCTAATAACCTAACCTAACTTCTTCAAGCCTTCAACCACAACCTAACCTAGCCTAACCTAACCTGGCCTGAGCCTAGAGCCTGAAGCCTAGGCCTGGCCTAGGCCTAGGCCTGAAGCCTGAGCCTAGGCCTGAGCCTCAGGCTGGGCCTGAAGCCTAGGCCTAGGCCTGAGCCTAGGCCTGAGCCTGAGCCACCCAGGCCTGAGGCCTGGGCCTGGGCCCCTGGGAGGCCTAGGCCTGAGCCTAGGCCTAGGCCTAGGCCTGAGCCTGACCTGGAGGCCTGGGCCTGGAGGCCTGGGAGGCCTGGGGCCTGGGCCTGGAGGCCTGGAGGCCTGAGGCCTGGGCCTGAGGCCCCTGAGGCCTGGGCCTGGGCCTGAGCCCTAGGCCTAGGCCTAGGCCCTGAAGCTAGGCCCACAGAGGCCTGAGGCCTAGGCCTGGAAGCCTGGAGGCCCTGAGCCTGGGCCCTGAGGCCTGGGCCCTGGGCCTGAGCCAGGCCTGGGCCTGAGCCTAGGCCTGGGCCTGAGGCCACAGGCCTAGGCCTGAGCCTAGGCCTAGGCCTGGGGCCTAGGCCTAGGCCTGAAGAGCCTGAGCCCTGGAAGCCTGGAGGCCTGAGCCTGAAGCCTGAGCCTAGGCCTAGGCCTGAGCCTGGGCCTAGGCCTGAGCCTGGGCTAGGCCTGGGCCTAGGCCTGAAGCCTAGAGCCTAGGCCTGAGCCTGAGGCCTAGGCCTGAGGCCTAGGCCTAGGCCTGAGCCTGAGGCCTGAAGCCTGAGGCCTAGGCCTGAGCCTAGGCCTAGGCCTGAGCCTAGGCCTGGAGGCCTGAGCCTGAGGCCTAGGCCTGGAGGCCTAGGCCTAGGCCTGAGCCCTGAGCCCTGGGCCTGGGCCCTGAGCCTAGGCCTAGGCCTGGCCTGAGCCTAGGCCTAGGCCCTGAGGCCTGGGCCTGGGCTAGGCCTGAGCCTGAGCCCTGGGCCTGGGGCCTGGGCCTGAGCCCTGGGGCCTGAGCCTAGGCCTAGGCCTGAGCCTGAAGCCTGAAGCCTGAAGCCTAGGCCTGAGCCTGAGCCTAGGCCTGAGCCTGAGGCCTAGGCCTGAGCCTAGGCCTGAAGCCTAGGCCTGAGCCTGAGCCTGAGCTAGGCCTGAGCCTGGCCTAGGCCTGAGCTGGAGGCCTGAGCCTGAGCCTGAGCCTGAGCTGGAAGCCTGAAGCCTGGGCCTAGGCCTAGGCCTGAGCCTGAAGCCTGAGCCTGAGCTAGGCCTGAGGCCCTGGAGGCCTGAGCCTGAGCCTGAGGCCTGAGGCCTGAGCCTGAGCCTGAGCCTGAGGCCTGAGCCCTGAAGCCTAGGCCTGGGCCACAGGCCTGAGGCCTAGGCCTGAGCCTGAGGCCTGAGGCCTGAGCCTGAGCCTGGAGGCCTGGGCCTGAGCCTGAGCCTGAAGCCTAGGCCTGAGGCCTAGGCCTAGGCCTGAGGCCTGAGGCCTGAGCCTGAAGCCTGAGGCCCTGGGCCTAGGCCTGAGGCCTAGGCCTGAGCCTGGGCCTGAGGCCTGGGGCCTGGAGGCCTGGGCCTGAGCCTGGGCTTAGCCTGAGCCTGAGCCTGAAGCTGAGCCTGAGCCTGAGGCCTGAGCCTGAGCCTAGGCCTGGAGCCTGAGGCCTGAGCCTGAGCCTGAAGCCTGAGGCCTAGGCCTGAGCCTGAGCCCGGCCTAGGCCTGGGCCTAGGCCTGAGCCTAGGCCTGAGCCTGAGCCTAGGCCTGAAGCCTGAGCCTGGGAGGCCTGGAGGCCTAGGCCTGGAGGCCTGAGCCTGAGCCTAGGCCTGAGGCCTGGGCCTGGAGGCCTGAGGCCTGGAGGCCTGAGGCCTGAGCCTGGGCCTGGGCCTGAAACCTAAACCTAAACCTAAACCTAAACCTAAACCTAAACCTAAACCTAAACCGACGGTCACGGC